>PVLD010008718.1:0-81978 GCA_004027595.1 Dinomys branickii
AGTGACTTCCTCTTTTTCATTCCTTATTGCATGAATTTGAGATCTTTCCCTTCTTTTTTTGATAAGGTTGGCTAGGGGTTTATCAATTTTATTTACTCTTTCGAAGAACCAACTCTTTGATTCACTAATTTTTTGTAGAGTTTTCTTCATCTCTATTGCATTAATTTCTTCCCTGAGTTTTATAATCTCCTCCCTTCTTAGGGCTCTTGGTTTGGCTTGTTGCTCTTTTTCTAAGAGTTTGAGGTGTATCAATAGGTTATTTATTTGCTCTCTTTCTATTTTCTTTGTAGAAAATAGAAAAAGATGTTTAAAATAGAAAAAGATGTTTAAAAGTTAAAGCGAAGGGTTGACATACTTGCCAGTTAAGGCGTCCCCACACTGGTCTCTGTCCTATGAAGTAAGAGCTATCATATAAGGCTGTCTCTGAATATTCACCTACCCAAGCCAAGGTGAAAAACAGCAGCAATAAAAATCAGATCTCAGAGTGCTAGTGTAAGCAAACTTTTAAAAGCTGGAGAATGGTCACTAACGCATCGTTATTTAATCCATCATTATGCTCCTTAGAGAAACAGATCCACGGAAAATGACAAAAGATCACCTCAGTCTTGGCAGCTGAGCCTAATGTAGTTTCATTGGTAATGCAGATTAGTAAGGCCTCCAGTCCAGAGCGTGTAGTCATCTAGTTGGCAAGTTCATTCTTTTCTATAGTAGACATAAAAGAGGATCAGAAGCAGTTTGTTATTCATGTGGAATAAACAGTGATATTTATCTACAGTTTTGCCCCAAGCTATACTAGTTCTATTACCCTGTGACAGAATATAAAGACTTTGAGACTTCTTACCCAAATTTCATCAGTTTTTCAAGGACAAATGCTTCTCATACTGTTGCCTTCTGTTCCTTAATATTCAGAGTGCTGAAAGGGTTTTTTTTTTTTTATCAAGTTCATCTAGCTTTATAGCTACTTTTTAAGACCATTTGACACTATCTTCATTTAGCCACAGTAAGAAGTCTCACATAAAAAATTTAGCATTTTTAATCATTGAAAGCATAGAAGAGGCACTAAATATCCAAAGAAACAGAATAGCTCAGTCAATTTAAGTTAGGTGACCTTCATCATTGATTATGGTGGAACTAGAACAATACAGACACAAAGGAATGACCACACTTGCAGAAGTGGAGGCTACATTACAGCCCAACAACTTGGAAGCTGACTTACCAGACCAGTGTCACCACCTTGAAATATCCAATTGTCAATGACAAAAACCAGTGCTGACACCCAGAGGTAGTATCAGCCCTTGAAGAAACCCTGTAGCCACTCTTGCTTAGCTAACAATATTGGTCCTCTTCCATCCTGAAAGGACTAATAGCTGTTCCTTACACAGAAGAGTAGGAGATGTGATGAGGAAATGCGGTGGTGTACAAATTTTTTAAAATGTGTTACAATAAAAAAACATAGTCTCATTAATCTGCCTTAAAATACCCACCTTTTGCTTTGAAAACACTTGTCACATTGTTCTGGAGCACTATGTTCTGAGCACTTCTGGAAGCTTTCTTTGATTTCTTCAGTTCTTCTTCCTCAGTGGCCTGAATCAGTTTAAAACATTTAACATTCATAGTTATTTTGATGTGGAGGAAGACCTGGAAGGCGCACTACAGCTGATTCAGGATGCAAGGTGGCAGGGACACACCATGATGTTGCCAGGAGCCTTCTGCACTTGGCATCAGTATTCATCATGTTTTCATCGCACCTCATAACAACACCGGAGAGGACTTCAGGAACAGCTTCAGAAAATGTCAAGAGTGGAAGGATCAGCGTGCTCAGAGCAAAGGGTGTATTCTGAGGTGGATTAATGGCAATGTGTCTTCTACTTTAATATTTTTTACTTAAGCATCTACATCATATTTTGACTGCCCCTTGCATATATTCCAGATAGTTTGCCTTCCCCCACAGAGAGCATCTTCTCCTCACAGAACCTCATCTAGGTCTATTTGGAGACTGACAGATTGTTGAAGCCACAAGCATGGAATTCCACACATAACAGCATCTCACTAATCCACCATGGTAGAAGGAAAGACTTATACTGTCATAAAGCATCAGGCCTCAAAGAATAGACATCCTTTTGAAGAAAGAGCCGAAGCACCACCTCACAAGAAATATTCTACAGAGAAAAAGTACCTTTTCTCAGGAAGCACTGTGTGCATTCACTAAATCAGAGACCTCTCTATGATCTTCCCGGAATTAGGAATCCCCAGGGTTGGGAATCAGTGGAGGAACCCAGAGTCACCCCATTTGTCATCACTTGTAGTGATCTATCAATTAGAGGATGATGTGAAACATTCATGTAATCACTAGTTAAGACATTCATATTTTCAACATTTACAAAGTTCTTATTATGAAGATATTATGCTCCCTCCAGCAAGTATTCCTACTATGTACCTTACAAGCTATCTATACAGCAATAGTTACTGATAGGAAATCAGTGTTGCATGATTCTTTCCAAGAATCAGCTCAGGGAGCATAAGCCAACAGCAGAAATACACCAATATTTTCTCATTGATGATAGGCTTCTGAGCACCATGCTAGAGAAAGGCTCCAACTTAGTCATAACCAGTTTATCACAAATATTAGTTATTCTGAAGTAAAAATAACAGAACAACACTAACTTGGATAAATTAAATCTGGTTTGTCATTTTGAGGCACTAAACATAAAATAATATAATTTTATATGAAGTTGATTTAATGTATACCAATAAGATGACCTCTATTTTTACGATTATCTGAGCACACATAGGTTTCCTTTAAGCTTCAAAATAACCCCAGGAGCTAGGTAGGACACATTTTGTTGTGCTTATTTTAATGATCAGGAAATGGAATCCAAGCAAAGTTGTCTGAGTGGTAGCAAGGAATGAAGCCATAGGCACTTTTATGTCTTTGGAATCATTTCTTTCTGAAGAAGAAAATCTTAAAAAATATTTGGAACCAGAAATGAACTTTTATTCCAACCCTAACTATTAGCAACAGAAATATCAGCCACTGAATCGTCTATTCTAAGCTTTAATACAGCATATTCATACTTGGAACTATGCAGAAAAGGATAAAAAAATACATGCATTGAATGAATCTATTATCCTGTTATCTGTATAGTTAAAATACGCTAAATGTTGTTCTCTGAGCTGTTTATTCATGGAGTTTCTCTGCAGCATGACGTTTCTAATTTCTTTCTCTAAGCAAGAGGACTCCAGGCCTCCTGAGAAAATACTATGTAGTGTGATTCATCATTCGATCAAAATCCAGCTGCTAAGGTTGGACCAGCAAGAGAGTACCACGCTGTGAAGCTTTTAAAACAAACAGCTTTTTTCTACCTATTGTATTCTTTTACTTTTCCAAGGCATCTACAGCCAATGGGAACACAGCCAGGTCAACCTTATTCTAACCCATCTCCATTACCAGTCTCCACGCCCCACAATTTCGGGACTTGTGTTGATCGTGATCTGCCTGACTCAACCGCAAAGTTGGGTTTTTCTTTCTTCCTTGTCTTCTCTATTCTTCCCTCTTTGACTAGTGAGCTCCTTAGGACTCTGCCAGTCCCTGTGGAAAATTGATCAACCTAACAAACATTCTAGAATACCTGCCATGCTGGCCATGCTACAGTGCGAGACTACAAAGATAGGTAGAACATAATACCTATCCTTCAGGCGATTACAGTTTATTCAGGGAGAGAGATAATTAAAAGAATCATATTACTATAGTTCAATACATACAGTGTTTAAAGATAAGCTCAAGGTGTTATGGAAACAGAAGAACAATTAACAGCCCTGAGTGTGGGAATCCTGTTAATGAAAGGCTATAAAAAATGAAATCTGATCTTGCAGCACAAGTAGGAATTAGCAGGTGAAAGAGTATTACAGGTGCAAATCTAATACAAGTAATTGCACAGAAGCATCAAGCCACAGGTTTTCCTCAAATTTCAAGTAGCTGGGTATTACAGGCTCCTAAAAAGATCTCAGCTTTGAAAACACAACTGCAACTTGCCTGTGGAATGATTAACTAAAAATGTGTACCAGGAAGCTTACAGGAAAAGTAAAGCCTAAATATTTAGCAGTAACCAATAGTATAATAAGACGAAGAAAAATCAGATGAGGTAAGGTGGTGACAGAACATTGTTCATTAGAGTTGTTTGGTAGCTCTGTAATGTTAAGGTGATCTTTGAACATCTTAAATAAGAAAACGAGTCACAAAAATACCTTTGAAAAGACCTTTTCCTGGAAGAAGATGAGATGCAAAGGCCATAAGGGAAGAGTTTACTTGGGATATTTAAGAAGCAACAAGACATGAATACGAACGAAGACTTCTTTTTGAACTAGGAATTGAATTCAAGACTTCAACCTTGCCAGGCAGGGATTGTGCCACTGAGCTATACCCCTACCCCTAAATGAAAAATTTTAACCAAGAAAGAGAAAGGAAGAAAGTGAAATCAGGGAAATAACCAAGGGTTAGCTCAAGAAAGGCCTTTGGAGCTATGGTATGGATTTTAGCTTTTATTCTGAATAATACTAGAAATCATTAAAAGTTTAGAGTGGAAAAATACTATGACTTATATTCTAATAGTCCTACTCTGAATACTGTCTACAGAATGTTTTTCACGGGGCAAAGGGAAAAGAAAAAGACGAGTTTGTAGTGGTACATCAGTAGCCTTCTTTAAGGGAGAAACAGACAGCACTTTACAGTGCTAATAAAAATGGAGCTCACAGGGTTTTCTGGTTTTGAGAAGATGAGGACAGATGATATTGAAGTTCAAAAGATAGTGAAACGTCTCAAATAAGAAGGACCAGACCGGAAGAGAGGCAAAAACAATGATACATAAGAAAAAGGATATATATATATATATATATATATATATAAAGGATATATAATACATATATATAAAAGCTCATGCAACAATACTATCTAAAGGGTAGAGTGAAAAATTGCTGAAAACACCCGTTCAGTTCAACAGCTTTGGTAGTCTTCAGCCCTGGCCAACACCGTTCCCGTGGTATGGGAAGGTGATCAGATCAGGCAAGGTTGAAGAATGGAGGCAGAGGGCCAGGGCTGTCAGAAAAAGCGCTCAATGTCACTGGTCACAGCTCAACATAGAGGAAAGAAAAGGGTTATAGTCACTGGGGTATTTGGAGTAAAGAAAAGTTTTAATTACTCATGAGATGATGTGATGTGATGTGATGTGATGTGATGTGATGTGATGTGATGTGATGTTTCAGAGCCAACAAAGAGCCACTGTGATCTTTTCTACCTCAGATTTGTGAGGCAATCTCATGGAATGGGTCAGTTCCACTCCCTGGTCGCAAAGATTTAAATGTCAGCTCTTCCTAGAACCTGGGAAAGGAGAGAATTCTGGAATCATAAGTCAACTATCCATCAATGATACATCCAAAAACATTATGTATTCAAAGTCACCAAATACATTCAAATACCTAAACTTTCTCAGGGATGGTGATACATGCATTAAATTTGTATGGAAATGTATTCAATTATAATAATATTGGCTTAAGAACATCACCTAACAAACCCTCTTTTCAGCATTAAGCTTTACTAAGCAGATGGAAAAAAAATTTTTTAAATGAATGTGCATCTTACTTTCACTTACACAATGACATACGTGCACATTAAAATATGCTTCGAATTTAGAGGCCTTAATAATACCTTAATTTTTAGACTATTAACCAAATATATCATATATAGAATATGACATTTCCTCCTACAAGTCAACACATTAACTGATGTTTTTAAAGCACTCTTCCATGGACAGCAAAGAATAGTCACAGAACTGTTACAATAAGAAAAGTTTGAGAGCTATCAGTCCACACAATCTCATTTATAGATGTGGAAACTAGAGTGTAGGAAATCATCCTGGTCAGGTTAAGTTTACATAAATCTGACAGAAAGGAGATGAAAATCTACAACCCTGGATTCCAGTGGCTTTCTTTCCATTGTGGCAATCAGTAACTCTTTTATGTATTTCCTGAGAAGAGACTAGAAAATTACTACCAAAATAAAATAACCAACCCTTACTTGTTCCTTTTTGTATGGCCTAAAGCATTGTTTAAAGTCAGTTACATACCTTGTTCAATGCAATCATTCATTATTCACAGAAATTCTAACAGGCAGGCACTACTATTATTTCACTTTGCAGCTAAAGAAATCAACACATGGAGACATCAAATAACTTTAAAAAAAAAAAACTGGGAAAAACCAGAATGACATCCTAGGTTCAATGCAATCTGGCTACTTCTTTATGCAGGACTACCATTGTTCAAGATTCAACTGAAAAAAAAAATTGAAAAGCCACGAAGGGTAAGACATTTTCTTGGGGGTTGAATAAGATACATACTAGGCAGACCCTTAAGACTGAGATTTGTTTAGGATCTCTCTGTTACCAGCACAGCCCAGTAGATACAGAAATAACATATTTTTATATTCTTCTGTAGCTTTTATCCAAGTAAAGCTTTTATTTCTACATCATACTCAAAACAGGCATTTCTAGGTTTAGTTGGCACTCAGGTAATTATTGATGTCCACTGTGCCTAGAGGAGCAATGTAGCACATAAATCAGTTGTGCCAAAGCTCCCTTAATATACCAAATCATTTTTATAGAACGTTATCAGAGGCTTCAAAGTTTCCATAAAGCAATCCATTTACATTCACTGTCCACTTAAGCAGCAACCTCTAAAATTATGAGTTAACTACCTGCTGAAATGTCCTATGACTTACTAAGTATTGATTTCTTAGATGTCCTTGCCTTGGGAGGAAAAGTGGAAATAGGAGTGCGCATATGGAAGTGAACTCCCGCCAAATACATCACAGACTACTCAGTCGTCACCCCCTCCTCAATGCAGTATTCTTGAGACATATGTGTGATATGACTTATTAAAGATCATAAAGTATGTCTAGGATTATTGAACAAGGTCAAATATTTTAGCTGCTTAACAATTAATTTAATCCAAACTTTATTTTCAATTTCCCAACCTATATAGTGAATTGTATACATAATAATGATAATGGAGAAACCACTGTTTCCTCTTCACACCATAAGCATCACTGTGATAAAATGATTTGCACCGATGGGAAAAATGAGGCCTGGTGGTGGAGACAGTGTGGAGTTTCTCACCACTGTCAATTCCTACCATCTTGTTTTGAAATCCTGTATCGTTTTGATCGTTTCTCTGTTGTTTTGTTCTTGTCTTTGCTGTTGGTATTTTGGTTTTCTTCTCCATAAAATAAAAAATATTTTGTTTCATATCTCCACTGTAAGCACAAATGGGTGCTTTAACTTTTGAGTTGTTTTCACTAGGGCTGGGCAAAGGAAGGTGGAGTCCTGCATCCCCCAGGGACCTGCATTCTTAACACAAAGAAAGTATACTGGAGAGATACCTGCATGTGCAGTTGGCCACACTTCTCCAGGCGCTTTCATAAATAAGAGAAAGTTTGGAACATCTCTTTAGGTCAACGTGCAATAAACCTCCTTCATTTGCATATTGCTGTCATGACTTACATCTTATCTCTATAAGATCTAGACACTTACATAATCAATATTTGAGTTCAAACAGATCACTCTTTTTACTTAAGTAAATTTTCTTTAAAAACACACCTACTATCACTCCTGTAATTAAGAAAACCAATGCCACATGTCATTTTTAAAATGTCATAAACATCTACTTAGATGAGGTGCCTGCCAATACGTGCTCTACGGACATACCAGCAACTTAAGTTTTTTCTGCTTTCTGTAATTAGGAAAAAAATGCAATTACAAAGCAGATGATTCTTCTTCTATGTGGCTCAGAGTCATTTAGCGTCGTGCCCGAATACAGTACCTTCTTACATCACCTCACACACTCCCAAAAGCACACTGAGAAACGCTGCTTTAAATGATCTAACATGTCCTAAATCCAAACTGTGCCCCTTCTAACTGATTCAGAATAAGGGTTCAGTTGCACTATTATTCTCTACAGTCTTAGCTCTCTCAGCCCCACCCCACTGGCTAAATCTCTACTTTAGAATTTTTTTCTCAGAGCAGTACTATACTAACCTAGCTCTCAGGAAACCCTTTTTCCCAGGTCCAGCACAGACTTCATAAGCTAGCAGCCACCATAACCTAGTACATTTCTGGTCTAATTCCTATCCCAACACAGTGGTGCATACTGATATCTCCCCTGGATTTTTGAAATCGTAACGCTGTACTTTCAACATTCAGCCACATCCTGCAAATGATGAGATGGCTAAAACAATCTGCTTCTCTGAGTTTCCACCATCGTGGACTTTGACAATCATTTTAACATGCATTATTTTCCTTCATTCTCCATGCTAATAGCACTACAATCCACTTGAAAACAAGATTCATGAGTTTGGGTCTGGAGTAAATTATTCAGAGTACTCTGCACAAACTCTAATTTTGGATATGATCATTTTCTTATCTACAATATCATTAAATTATAAGCTTCCTACATGATATATTTTCTACTAGAAAATACACATTAAATTGTAAACTTCCCACATGATATATTTTCTACTAGAAAATAAACAATACCAGCATAATTCATTTAAAACTACAGAAAGAGTTGTGTGCCCTTACAAAGAAGTTTTAGCAGTCAATTTAAGATGTTTTATACAATCTTAATTATCTTCTTCCCAATTACCATATTTTTTTTAAAAAATCAAATTTAATATTGTTGAAAACTAGTGACTCTGCACCAATGTAAAGTAAGTATCAATGGCCAGGGTTCATTGCATTATACTTGCCATTTTTTACACAATCAAAACTGTACCATGGTAAACAGCTCTTCACCCATCCAAGGAGCTTCACAAGGCTCACCATGATTTTACTCACAACTTTTTCCTTATAAATGGTCAAGCCATGATAACCCACCAAATCGTCCAGGATATGAAACAAAAGATGCATACTGGTCATAGAGTACCTTGCAAGTCCCTGTTTGACCAAGCTATGAGTGACCAAAAACCATCCAAGCAGTGCACACAAAAATTAACAGGAAGAGAAAAACATCCTCAGCTAATGCCACAGAGAAACTAGCAATTCTCAACTCAAAACTCAGCTATTCTAATAGGCACACAACTCAACCAAAGTGCAAGCCATCTTTGGAGAATTTAAACAGTCTTTCCTTAACAAAGAGTGCCTACATTAAGAGCCAAAAACCTGGACCAAAAATAAAATAGGCATTGTTTTGAGATGATCCAAATATCAACAATTCTCTGAAGCAGTTTCAAGTTGAGACTTTCTTACATAGGGGAAAAGTTGCAAGAGGAAAACAATGAGATGATAAATATGGTATTCGTGGGGTGAGCTACTGCAGTGGCTCCTCGTGGGTACCAGGTATCTCTTCAAGGTCTTACTTGTGAAAGGATGTGATAACACTGAAAAGAACTTTAAATTCATTTGGCTTTTGAGATTATCACTCTATTTAACCTCGAAAGCCTTTTGCATTTTCTCATGCCTTTGTTTGCTTTCAGGAATTTATCTTCATTTTAACTTTAATCCGTCTTATATCGCTTGCCTCATCTTTGATCCAGAAGGTTCAACCTTTTATTTATTTTTTAATCTGCAGTGTGTTCAGAGTGGGGGTAGGGGAGCCACTTGTACAGAACAAGGCTTATGCAATATGATCACCTTTAAGAAGTTGTACATCCAAATGTGTGTGCTGTATGACTAAAGTGCAATGATCATTTTATGTGTTAGGTTGAAAACTGATGCTTGAGTGTAGTTTTACGTATTAAGCAGTTATTTTTACCTGCAGTTTTAACACTAAACTTGACAATTACACTATCCTCAAGGTTACAGCATTTTTGTCTCAATAGGCCCAAACATTCGAATATCATATCTTATAAAAATAGAAGTAAATACTTACACACTTTTCTTTTTTGGTACTGGGGATTGAACTCAGAATCCTGAGCTTGCCAGGCAGGTGCTTATTCCACTGAGCTATGTCCCCAGCCCTACTTGCACACTTTAAATTAGAACCATGAAGCTAACACTGCAGTGGCAGTATTACGATTTTGTGCTGACTGGTAATAGTTTAGATCAGTTTTGCACGCTCAGGGATGTATTTTACATTAGACACTGCAAATGTAGAATCTAGAATCTATGAGACTTCCAAAGACTGAAAAATAATTATAAATCACTGGCTACAAAAATTTAAAAATAAACAAGAAATATTGTGTAATGGCTGCAAAAATGTTAACTGTAGCATTAACTCACATATGAATGTAATAAAAATTAAATTTCAAGAGAAAAGGAAATAATTTATCCCATTAAATAAAATTACCTTAAATGTGTAAATAAAAATCAAATTTAATAAGACGATTTAAATATGGCATTAGAAATAGAATTTATTTGATACAATAAGAAGTGAAGCCTACCAAGAATATGCATGATTTGAGACTATATTGTGATCACTATCGATCTTTATTCATGTGTCAGCAAAACAGTAATTACAGTCTGCAAAACACTGAAAATTTGTAAAGCAACAAAAATATCTGTAGAAGAACCAGTTAAAGGATAAAAATTACTTCCTCACAGACATTAAATCAGATAAATTGGTATTTTTCAGAAATCTTACCCAAAGAAAAGAAATCCCAGGAGCCTTGAGCCTTATTATAATTAGTCTTATTCCTATCTCATTTCTGAAGATAACATGCATAAAACAGCTGTACTCCAAGGTAATTAAAGATGGTTTATATATCTATGATCTTTTTTCCACCAATTTAAACTTGCCAAAGATAAACCATAGCAGAGATGCTCAGGAAATAGGCCCATACAATAGTAATTGCTTTATATTTGTTTAACAACTTCGAATGTGTAATAACGACACTCACATATTTCTTACCTGAGAAAAATCAGCAGAGAATTCTCAATGGAAAGTCATGGGTTTTTAAGAATCAGATTTATAAACTACCTTATATCAAACCACCACATCCTATTACAGTTCCACACCTTGTTGAAGACCCAATATAAATGTGGACATGAAATCAGGCACCTCAATGTTACAAGCCAGCCCGTTTTTCACAGGAACAATTCCATGGAGAGAAACCGCTCTCACTTCCTAACAGGTTTGGGACACTGAAATGTGACTGCTTCTCTTCAATAATTTTCTATCAAATGTGCAAGACACATCTTGACAGTGAAACATGGCTTCTCATGTACCTCTTCAAGACTGAAATATTCCTTCTCTACAACAAGACATTCATTTTATTTAAATAAAGCCAAGGTTTCTCTCTAGCTTCATTTCTTTTTCCAAATACTTCCTTGTATAAAAAAAAAATTCCTTAGCTCATAGGATCTGAGAAGGAAATTTCTTTTTTAACATGATACCTGTATCTGAAAATGATAGGTTATTTGAGTCGTCCTGAGTCAGCCACATTTATGGCTAGCTTTCCTGATGACCACCTGTCTAGCCACTGAGAATTCAAACTGGAATAATAGACATAATTTAACACCACGCACCAAGTATATGGATTACTGAATCAGTGCATCCCAGGCCTTCTGGGACTGAAAGTTTTTAATTAAAAGTAAGCCAATCCTTGTAGTACAAATGGAAATAATTTGAGAACTTGAAATTACAAGCAATGAAAAGTCATGAAGTTTCACAACTCCATCTACTACTACCAGAGGAGTTATCCACCTTAATGTGAATAAAAAGCCCAACCCACTCAGGAATGAAATAGAAGTGGTGTTAAGCCTAAAATTCATTCTGATCTCAACTTGTGTAGAACTTGTCTTTGTCAAAGAAAGAGTGGTTCCGTTTTCCCTGACTGCTGATATAGTGCATTGCTCCAGTAAACTAGGAAGTTGGATGATACATAATAAGAAAGGTATTTAATCCTTAAGGTTTCCACAAAATAAGGATAACTATAAATGATCTCAAGGGCCTGAAATATTCCAAAATTTCCTAAGGATAAAAGGGATGCATATATATGGTTTATCAAGTTTACCTATATAAAAGAATATAGATTTCATTATGTGTAGGACAAATTTCACTGCTCAGACTAAGTAAGATACTACCCCATCTGAAAGAATGAAAGATCATAATTATCCTGTTTATTTATAAGGAATGCTAATACTTTCGGTTACATTTTAGATCTAAAATGTCTCCAGACTCCTGATGCTTAGGGAAGGTGAAGGATCCCAGATCCCAGATCCCAGATCCCAGTGGAGCTCTACTCATCAGTGAACGTATCTGTTGAAGAATCCAGCACATAGCTGAATATGCTGCTCCAAGGTGGGGCCTGGTTGTAGATGGCTTACTGGGGACATGATCTGGAAGGTTTATTCTTGTTCCCACTTGTCTGCTTCCTGCCTGCCATTGATTGAGCACCTTTTCCTGTCTTATGCCTTCTGCCACTCTGTGTCGGAGCCGCTTGACTATGGAAAGCATGAGTCAGCATCTCTTTTCCTTTAAGTTGTGGGTGTTGAGTAGTTTGTCCCAGTGAGGAAAAAAATAACTCACAGGCTTTCAAACTGCAGAGGGAGCAGTGGCGAGCGCAGTGAGCTGGTTTGCACTTCAGTCATGAGAACCCAGCTCTCCCACTTGCTTAAGTTACTAAGTCCTCTGTACCTGAGGTTCTTTCCCTAGGAAATGGGCCAGGGTTAAGGAGACATCCACTACAAAGTGCTTCTGGTAATATCATGGGTGCTCACAAGTCTTCATTAACTTTATAACCCATGATGTAAACAAAGTAATCCCAACAACTATTTGGGAATTCAGCTTTGATAAATGACACCATAAAAATTATTTCACTTTATAAGAGCCAATATTTTGCGGCTAGATCCTTGCTGAGATCTATAAAATTGCTTACTCTCTAAAACGGTTAAAGTATCAAATTAGCAATGGTCTTTATTCTCCCTTTGGGTTATTATGTAGATTAGTGGTTTAAAGGTTTTCTACACAACATCCTCACTTCCCAAAAGATTTCTCTTTTATACAAGCAAGAAAGGCACAAATATAATTACAGTATTATTTATTTGGCTTTTTACACTTGAGAAATTCCCTTTGTTTTTAGACTGATAGGGCAGCTGAGCTGCAAGATCTATTTAGTGGTTTGTAGGCTTTTGTCAAAGATGGTGTGTTAGTCAGTTTTTTGTAATTGTGACAAAATATCTGAGATAAATAGTTCAAAGGAGGAACCTATTTTGTCTCATAGTTTCAGTCTATAGTTGGCTGATGGTAGGACGGTGTCCTGAAGCAAAAAGCTGGGAAGCAGAAAGGAAGGGAAAGAGCCAGAGATGAAGGGGCCGAGGCAAGATACACCCTTCTGAGGCTCACCTCCAGGGACCTAGCACCTCCTCCTCTTAATGGCCCACTCAGCTATGATCTCACTCATGGATTAATCACTCAACAGATATTCGGGAGCAAATCCTCCACATGGTACTTGGGAGGGTGCTTCATATCGAAACCATGAGGGATGGCTTAGACGAAACACTCTCCAGAGCCAACAGTGGGGAAGGGACAGTTGCTCTCTTGCTGCGTATCACGGTGTTCCTTCTACCCAGCTGTTGTTTTTCTGTGGTTTGTTTTCTCCTTCTTGAAACATTTGGACTCTCAGATCTCTGCATGTCACATTGCTGTTATCCCATGACCTTGTTTTACTTTCTTTTAACAAATGTCATTATTTTATTCATATAATTATTTACTTGTGTTTATTTAGCTTAGAATTCTGGCATAGATTTGTCACATTTGCATGGCTAGTATCTAAGACACAGTAATGAATCCTTTGTCTGCTACAAATAGTAGAAAGACCAACCACTTTCAAAAGCACACTGCCTGTCTAAGCATTATTCATCAAAGTATAACCCTCATCTTCCTTTGTAAATTATATTTCTTTAAAAGAACACAAGTATAATGTGGTACTATCATTGTTCTAACCCATCTCAAGCCATAATTGAAAACAGGGCTCGGCATATCCAGAAATATAAAAACACAAATGGATTTCAATTAGGACTGAAGCTACATATACTCTCATAAAGGCAAAGCCTGAAAGAGCAATGGCAGACAGAAAATCTGTTATAGCAAAGCTTACAAAGAGTCCTTCACTAAGAAAAAAAATCATACATTAGATGGTAAAAGTACAGACCATCATCCTGATAGTAATGTGGTATAATGTGTAGCTGTAAAATATCTACGTCTGCAGTTCATTACCATTCACATTCAAGAATTTCTTTCCAAAGATCACGTATAATAGCTCAGTGGTGCAGCAACTGCTTAGCATGTACAAGGTACTTTGGAGGAGCAAGGATTTCTATATAAAATAACTTTAATAACTTCTAACCATTTATTTTGGTTTTATTAATCTGTTCTAACTGTAGAAATTAACGACATTCAATGTGATATTTCAACATACAGCCTAGAGTCACTAATTCTGACCTCCCTTTATCCACTCTCCCACTTTTAACTTGTCTCAAAAGTTGACCACTGTTACCTTGTCTTTCTAAATCTGTTTTGTTTTCATCAGGATAAGGTCCTCCTGATCTGGCCTTTTTGATAAAAATAACAGTATTTTATTCTTCTTAATGGCCAAATTATATTGGATATCAACTGGTGGTCTTATGTGTAGTTTTCTGAGGAATATGCACTCTGCTCTCCATAGTGGTTGTACTAATTAATATCCCCATCAATAGTGTGGGAGAGTCCTTTTATTCCTCACTAGAACTTTTTCGTCTATTTTTGGCTTTTTGAGAACAGTCATTCTAGTTGGGGGAAAGTGATATCTCACTGTAGTTTGAATTTTCATGTCTCTGATGGCGAATGATATTGAATGTTTTCATATATCTGTTGGCCATTTATACCTCTTTTCAAAAGTGTCTGTTCACATCATTTGTCCATTTCTAATTGGATTACCCTTTGCTTTAAATTTTTTTCTGTTCTTTATATACTCTGGAAATTAATCCTTTGTCACATGAATGTTTGGCAAATATTTTTACCATCCTGTAGATTGTCTTCTTGTTTGTTTTGCTGTGCAAAAGTTTTAGTATGATGTAAGCCCTATTTTTTTGCTTCTGTTTCCTGTGCTTTGGGGTATCATATCCAAAATTAATAATAACAACTGCCTGTCTTAATGTCTTAAAGTACTTCCACCTCCATTTTCTTCTAGTTCTTTCATAGTTTCAGTTCTTACATGTAGGTCTTGATCAACTTTGAGTTGAATATGTACAGGGTTAAGAGAGAAGGGTCAAGTCTTAATTTTTTTAGTATGGATATCTACAAAACAACCTGTTATTATTTATCAAACTTACCATAATATACCCCAATACTTTTGAAGGGTATTTTTTTTTGTTTGTTCACTGGTTGGTTGCCTATTGCTGATGCTGCTACTGCTTTGTATTTTTGAATCATCTTTTACAGTACTCTTACATGCAACCATGCTACATGCAAACATTTCCAAAGAACAGATAAACCTGGACAAGGCTACACAACTCCAGTATCCAGAATTTCTCCCTAATTTGGTCCCATTTTCTGAAAATGTAATTTTTACTTCATTTGCCCCAGCTGTCTACGTAACTTGCCTGAGGCCCACCTTATAATCTGTACTTTCCTTGGGTCTCCTTTTATTTTCTCATTTTTCATATGTCCGGTTCTGTTGAATAAAAGACAGAGTCATATTTTCCAGTGTTTTAGAGGATAGGGAGAGTTCATACTTCTTTGTTAGGTACCAGAAGAGTATTGTAAATCACACACAGTGGATTTTGTATAACAGGCGAGTTATGCTATATTTCTTAGACCTCCTATAACATCATGATAGTACGTGTAACAATTCTAATTTAACCTATGAATAACTTTTTGAAATGACCTACTGCTTGGTTATATCACACTTCCCACATCTGATGTTCTTTCAGGGGTAAAACCACATTTTACTTTTAGGATATGTAATATGATGCTGATTACATAGCACTTTTAAAAGAGTTATTAAATTAACTGAACTGAATCAAATTCTGGAGAAAATGGAGTTGTTTATAAAATTTTAATATCAGATTTTAATTTTTAACCAGTGTTTCCCTGCCTATGTGGTGAACTAAATTACACCTACCTTATACATCATTTTCATGATAAGGTTTGACCTTATAATCCATTTAACAATTGCTACCCAGTTGGGAATACTAAAACTAAACACAAATATATACAAGGAAGCAAATAAAATTTTCATACAAACTTATCTTGATGGTATGTGTCAGAACTACCTTAAAGGACTAGCAAAGGGAAGAAGCCAAACCTCAGATGCACTTACTGAACTGGATCCCAGCTAATTCACTCAGACTCCTGCAAAAGCAGCACTGATAGAAACACTGGTAACTATACATAAGAGTTCAAGCAGTCAAGCGACTTTACACAGATACTGTAAATGAGCTTTGTTATGACAAAGTATATCATAGGCTGCAAAGTGCTATAAAGTGTTAGTGCCTATTACCATAGTAAAATCCTTCTAACGAGATTTTTCAGGGAACTGCTTTGGGGGAGAGATTTTGAGTTCAGCCTTTAAGATAGTACATTGCACGGCTGAGACATATTTTGTAAACAGCCTAGGAATCTACACTCCACCAATGTGATACAAGTTCAATTATTTACTCACTATCTTTTCAAATCAATCCAACTTTTAAAAATTACTTTGCTTGCTTTATAATATCCTCCTTTTTAAGTCTCACTTAAACTTCAAACCTGTTCAACTGGACCTGAGTAAATATTTCTTCTCAACTTTAAAAAAAATCATAAAAAGGAAGGTACTCTTCTAGCAGCCCTTCCAAATGGCAGGTAGACTAGTACATGAGGTATGACCAAAAACACAGTGAATGTTAAAATGTTTAAAAATGTATCACAGTAAAGACACATTGCAATTATAGCCTTCAAAATACTGCCTTCCCTTCAAACACACCTCCCCTTTCACTCATGACACTTTCTGCAGCAGCTCCAGAAGCCCTCTTTCCTTAGTACACTTAGTTGTGCTGTTGTGACTCACTCTTTTGAACTGATTCAAAACATTTACTGTTCATGGTCATTTTGATTCGGGGGTAGATCTAGAAGCGGCATGGAGCCAGATCCAGGGGATAAGGCAGATGCGGACCTCCGCGTCGTTCTTACACAGCTGCCTTTCTACGGACGGCACTCAGCAGCAGCATTCTTGGTATCTTTAACAATATTTTATAGAGACACTTAAAACAGATTTCCAGAACTGCTGCTGAAAGAACAGTGGGATAAGTATATTTGAAGTGAGAGGGAGTTTTGAAGGGGGATAAATGGCAATGTGTGAAATCAAATTTAAGCACCGTAATTTTGATCATGCCTTCTACGGTGTTGGTATGATTTAAGACCTAAACATTAAACCATATCACTCACAACTTGCTCTGAGCATATTAAAATGCTTATGATATTCAAAATATTTCAAAAACTGGTTGTTTTGCTGCAACATGAAACTTAACCAGATTCTATTTGGCCTTACGCCACAATTCTTAATTAATACTCATAGGTTCCATAAAATGGTTCAAAATTAATGGTAAATCACTGCACTCTAGACAGTGATTTCTGAATTAATTTCTCAGCACCAGAAGTAGTTCTGCTATTACAAGCTGAATTTACCTCACAAATTATTCTGGAGCCCCTGTTGCCTGTGCTCAACAAATGTGAAGTTACTAATATATATAAAGATGGCAATGTGGCAAAATATTTAGAGAACAAAGGGCAAAATGATTAGCCCCTCTTGGTCAGGGCTCTCTTGTAACTGAAAACTGTGATTTGAAAATAGGAAATAAAAAACTGCCAAGGAGCCCCTGAAACACATTTGTTGAAATCCTGCTTCATCTTCTGCAGACACCTGAGAACAAACTAGTTAACAGCTTGACAGATTCAAGACAGGGACAAGCATCTTTCCTTGGCACCATCTCAAACTGCTACAAGGGAGGGCGTTTCAGTGAAACTAGGGTCAGGGAAAAAAACATAATAATTGCTTGTTAGAAAAGAGGGGCATATAACAGAAAACACTAAAAGAAAGTGAAACCCTTTCACTGAAAGAAATCATTATTATAGTCATAAACCTAAAAACTAGTTTGAAATTTTACTTCTAAGAAATAAAGGATATATGCCCAGAAATCATAATTTACCAGTTTTTGTTTTATTTAAAAATGACATTAAACAGCATGAGACTATTCTAGAATAAATGTTCAAGTAAAATGCTTGCTTATAAGCATCTATAATATTGAAAAAAAAATGTCTCTTTGAATTTCCTGAAATTTGCAAGTTGATATAAACTTCCACATACCCCAGTACAATTATTGTCAACAGTCAATAATATTAAACATGTACAGTCTTCATTGAGTTCATCTAAGGAAATTGAAAACTTGTCAATTATTAACACTTGATGATATTTAAACCGTGAGGCTGATGAACTTAGCAAGGCAGCAAAGATGCAGAAGTCTGAGTTCTCAGCCAAAGCAACATTAAGAGGTTAAGATAAATGAGGACAAATCAAAACCCTAACCCTAAGTGAAGAGACAGGACTGAGTATTGTAGGAAAAAACCTAGGAGAGCATGGCATTCTGGGAGCTAATGAAGAGTTTTCCGGAGAAGGAGCTGTGGGCTGTGCTGCCAATAGGTCAAGTAAGATGCAGACTGAGAACTGGATTCAGTGCCTGAGGGTCTTTGTTGACCTTGATAAAAGCAACTTCGGTGGGATGTCGAGTGGCAACAGCCTGTGAAGAGTGAGTATAAGAGACACACAAAGAGAGGAGACTCCAAGTGCAGATAACTCTTCTGAGGACTTCTGTAAAAAGAAGCAGAGAAATCAAGCTAGTGTTGTTTCGTTAAGAGGCAGATTTTTTTTAAGGTGAGCTACTACCAGCTTGTTTCCAGAATGTATGAACAGTAAGCCAACTGGGGCTTTACCATAATCACAGACGTACTTCAGCTGACACATTTCTTTACATGTTGGTGGTAATGGCACAATTCTCAATTCCATTCTTGTTCAAAATATAATGATGTTGGTTTCCCTTCAATGATTAGCGTAGAAAAATGCTTATTTGACCACTAACAATTTATTGCTTTTAAAGTATATCTTGTCCACCTCTGTCTTCCTACATCACCTTCAAGTTGGCACAGCCATCAACTTGGGAAAATGTGAAAGAAATGTGAAAGGTGTATTTATTTCTCTGTTCCTTCCTGTAAAAATATGACACACACTCGTGCCTCTCCCTTTGGAATTTGAATCATCAAATTGTTTTTCTCCTCCAGCCTTTTCACTCAAAATAAGCATATCTTCCAAAATTAAAAGAAATAACAAGCCAAATCTTCTGCAATTTAAAAAAATGCACATCTTCAGGAAATGAATCTGTATCTAAATATCTTGATTCACTCTAACGCACATGACATCACTCTCACCATCAGCATCTCTGCAGTTGTTTTTCAGAATCAAGGCACTTTTAAATAACAACAAACAAGCCTAGTTATTCCTATGTCTTCTACTCTTTGAAAGAGTTCACATGGAAACAGTGCAATGAACTTGACAAGTTTCTATCCACTAGCAAAGAGCGAAGGCTTTTAAGAATATTAATAGGTTCAATGAAAAAAACCTACAGGTCAATTAATATTCATCTGTCTTCCCATAGTAAACACATAAAGTTTCACTTTTTGAGCTATCTCGTAGTTCTAGTATAGCAAAGAACTTAGTGACTGGCAAAACACAATGCAAAAATGAACATTAAATCAGGCATGGTGCCTCACGCCTGTAATCCCAGCAATCGGGAGGTTGAGGCAGGAGGATCATCACAAGTTCAAGAACAGCTGGGCTACAAAGTGAGCTCAAGGCCAGCCTGAATTGCATAGCTAGACCCTGTCTCAAAAAGACCAAAAAAAGAAGAACATTAAACACATAAAATAACTTTTAATAAAAATGGTATTTAAATGCTATTTGATACTTTGATTAATTTAATAATTATCAAATAAAATAAATTCAAATAGAACAGGATTTAATATGGTGCCTTTAATGTTTTGAAGGAGCATTTTGCCAGTGTCTACAATATGCCAGGCTCTGTGCTACAGACACAAGGACCATGACAGACCCTTTCCCTACCTTGAAATAGTTCATATTCTGATGGGAAAGAGAAATGTTTAAACAATAAAGATATAATGTGTCAGATACTCTGATAAAATATTAGATATAGACATGAAAAAGGTTATGGAGGTACAGCCCCCAATTCCATGGGGACAAGAACACTAAAACAAGGAGTCAGTCTTTCCAGGATAATGACGTCTTTTTAGAGGTGAGAGAGACTTTGAGAAGGCAAGAACAAATCAAACCCTTTAAGGCAGACGTATCAGCAAGAACATAGGCTGGTAAACACACAGGGTGTTATCCAGACGGAAAGATGCAGCCCCCAGAATTCCTGCGGGCCTACTTCTCAGAAAGACAGAGGCAGAGCAAAAGACAGACCCAGGACGTGTTGCCACAGAGCTTCGCTGAAGACAGCACGTTCGAGGCAGTCATTACTAATGAGACCTAAAGGAGACAAAAGAGGGACAGCATCTCATGGAGAGACTGCTTGAAGGAAAAATTGAAAATCATCCCCACTATGACCTGCCCTACCGTCATCGCAAATATTACTCAATCTTGTATCTGCGAAACATGTCCTAAGTCTACACCCTTTACCTTCCTTTTTTGGGTCAATCTATAAATCCAAACCATCTTCACCATTTTCCTGGGTTATAGCAATAGCTAACCTGCCTCTCAGCCATTTGTCCTCCCACCCTGACAATCTCCTATCCCCTAAATCCAAAGTGACCATTTAAAATCATGAATCACATTACATTACTCCCTTAGTAAAACATTTCCTTTACAGTCTTAGTGGAATCAGAAAATGGAAAGGTCTTATTTCTGTCCATAACGCTATGATTTAGTTCCTGCTTGGTCCTCTACACTCATTTCCTATTTATTTCTTTGTGCTTCAGTTCTCCTCCCTGAGACACTGACGTAGCTGACTCCCTCATTGCACAGCTTTTAGCTCACGTGTCCCTTCAAGGCCGTTTGTAATCATGCTACCGGAAGTGGCTACCTCTTTCCATCCTCCATCCACCACCATGTTATATTTCCTACATAGTATTTATCACTGTTTAGAATAACCTCATTGACTTGTTTACTGCCTTTACTCTGATACTATTCTTATAAACTCCAAATACTCACTTTTGTCTTACTCCAGTTTCTTCCGTACTTGTTATACTGTCTGTACTGAATCTCGATGCACGGTTTGAATAGAGGGGTAAATATGCTCAAAGAGCATGTAAAAGGCTGCTCTGTGATGTGTTATGTAAGATTTCTACATGTCCACTTAAGACACCTGTTACATATACTTTCTTCAAATTATTCAGAGACAAATGGGATTGCGTTCAAGTAAAATGAAAAGAGGTTCTCCTGATATGTGATACAAGGAGGAGCCTATTTGGAGACTTTCCCTTTTGCAAAGAGTCTGAGTTCTGTCCAGGGAAAACATGCACATATCCATGTGTTTATCTTTGTGAGGTAATGTAAGTTTAGTTGTAATGGTCAAAAGGAAGCAAAGCTCCGTGAAAGGTACGGTTCACATAAATTCTGATAAGGGTCTTCCAGCAAAACTAGAAAATAAGGAAAATTAAATTTTATTATGAAGAAGTTATGGTAAATAATAGTACTGGAAAATTAGGGCTTTGGAGATAGACATTGTGAGTCTATCTACTACATTCCATGTGAAAGAGCCTTGCATCTCAGAGGCAAGAAAAATCACTAGGAAAAAGATCCTCCACTGTGCAAGATTCCTAAGAATTTACTATTTAAAGAAAAACTCTCTACCTCCTTATTCTTGTTCCATGTGTCTTGTGTAAATGTCTAAGTACAATCATCCCATTTCCTTGGTCCCTTACAACTAATTAGCTAGATCTAGGCAAAGGCATTCTTGTTATAAGAGTGTGATTGTCTGAGGTCATTGCTGAGACCGCACCACAGCCCAGCTTCCCATTTGGCCCAGTTTGGCTTCCATCCCTCCCTTCCACAGGCACTGATGTCAAGAGCACTGCCTAGTCCACTTCCTCATGCTACTCTCCTGCTCAAGTTTGCATCCCTGGGAACCCAGTTTGCAAACTTTACCTTTAAGCACAGCAAGATTCAGGTGTTCAAATGAGGTTGTCAGAAATCTGTATCTTTCAATTCTATATTAAGTTCATTCTGAGCAAGTCTTTCCTCTCAGTTGAAAGAAGATTTTAGGACATTTCAACAAAATTCTCTTCATTAAAACAAGTTCCATGAATATGAATTTCTACAACAATTTCTTTTTGGAAACTTTGGTAAATGACTACTAGAGATAAAATAGGCTGGTGCGGCACTTTAGGAATTAGCAAATGAAAACTAAAGCTATCTAAAAGTGAAAAAAATGTGACATAAAAATTCTTTCAAAACAAGTGAAGTGTTATTCTAGTTTCTCAGAATAAATAATTGGATATGTGAACTTGGAAATTATTCACTATGAGATCTGACTTTAAAAAGTGAAATGATTCAAAAGTAGTGTTTTAAAAATTAGGATGGCCAGAAGCAATTACTATTAATACTGTAATGTACTACATGATTACTATGTCAAATATGACATATGTGAAATGAGACTAAAAGAATTTGAAGAATAAGAATTGGGTAAAACCCTAAAATGCTGTGTCTAACCTATTAATTAACTGGAAATCAAGAGGGGAAGACACCCTAAACATTAAATATTTTTACTGTGTTTCAGATGTAAATTAATGCTTAAATGCCACGTAAATTTTCAGAAGAATCTTGGCAATGCTAACATACTGGTGCTACAAGAAAGACAGTAGAAAGACTTGAAATAAGTAGAAACTGAACAGTTTCCACATGAAATGCTATTGGCTAGTGATCGTGAAGTACTGCTTTCCAAATATTATATATATAATATGAATGAATAAGTCAGTCTATGACTCATACAATTCACAAGTGAGTACATGATTTAAAACAGTCATATAAAGAAAAATAGAAACTAAGACCTTTCAAATGCTTTTAAACGCATCTTACCCAGTAAAAACTGTGGTAACCCTCATAAATTACTAGAGAAATAAGATTTTTGGAAATTGATAGCTTTGTCAAAGTGACTTTTCACTTGGGAAATTTAATTTCAGAAAATTGTTTTTTGGAGAGCTTTTTTCCAGTGAGTTGGCCTAGTAAGGTGGCCACAGGCAGGTATCGTTTTACATGTTGCAGGGTAGATAAACTCCCACTTAAGTCCACACTTCGCTCCCAAGAACAGTGACAGAATCCTTAGCATTAACACTGATCAGGAAGTAGTGGATTCTGAGTTCGTCTCTTCACCAGTGACTGAAGCCAAGGGTCTGAAGTGTGCTCGTTCTAGCCTGATCTCTGTGACTCTCTCAGAAGCTAGGAGGGCAATCAGGCCCATGTGACTCCAAGCTGTCTGAAAGCATTGTTATACTTTCTTTGTACTTTTAAGATTCAAAGAAATAATCCTCCCGATTTTCTGCTTGAATTCCAATATTCAAATTGTTCTATACTTCTTATCAAAAAGAATAATGTTCTAATTGAAGAGGACATGATTTGATATGTTAATTATTACAAACTTCAATAGCAAAGATTCCAGTATGCAGAATTTTACAACTTATAGTTATTTTAACTTTTAGCATATGATTTGTCTATTATTACTTTTTAGTATGTTTTAACTTCAAACAAATTAAGTTTAACCTTGATAATTGAGGTCTGACATGTTTGTCAGAAAACACAATAAAACTATAGGAGTCTAAATTGAACCCTCAGATGATACAGAAAATTTTCTCACATTCTTTCCTTAAACATTCATCTCACAAATACTGTGAGCCTTGCATTGTTCCAAGAACTAGAAATAGAGCTAAAACAAACTTTTTCTGGTCACAGGCCTTATATTTAGCAAAGAAAACTAGTAGAAAACTGGCAGCATATTAGCTCAAGTGTTAAGTATTACAAAGACAAATGAAGCAAAACAAAGCAATAAAGAGTGAAAGAGGACTATTTAGGTTAGAGTGCTGAGTGTTTGGAGGAAAGGACTCAAAAAATATTACACTCAAGTCTTACTACACTCAAGAATTAAGAAAAAAGATGAGAAAGTGTACATAGAACACAAAATATGACCTTCACTATTCAAAACGCTGATCTAGAAAGCACATCTGATGCCTGTGTGAAGCTAGAATGTTTAATACGGAAGTCCAAGTCCAGACATACTCACTAAGGCATTTATTTTCAGCGCTAGAAAACTGCAGACTCCCCACAGAAGTTCAGAGCAGTGTCAACGAAGCAAAGCACAAAGTTGGGGAACTCACACTTCCTGCAGGCAGACAGATCTCACGGAGGAATAGGAAAATATTCCCAATTACCCCTTTTAATTTCCCCAAGTACGTAAAGTCAGTTTGCCAATTAAATCACTGCTTCTCTTGTTCATTGAGGTATGATACAGCTAGGACAGGCCAGTCATCAACGTTCCTCAACGGGAAAGGAAGCTGGAAGATGAGAGCAGAAAGATTCCTAACAAACCTTGGGTTTGTTTCTTTCCTTGTTCTTTTGTTCAACCACATTCTATTGCTTGTGTGCAGTGCATGTAGGCAGAGACTCAGTTGGGTTTTACCAGGGACACAGTCTGTTGAGCCAGAAGGCAGTAGGGAGAGGTTTGGGGAGAGAAGTGCTGGAAATGTCTGCCAGGGAACAACTGTAGCAAAGGACTATTGAAAACAAATTGGATAAGGAGAGAAATGAGGCCATCAAGACAATAACAGACAATAAATAAATGATACAGTAAATGCATTTGCTCCTAAAGCAGGCAAATAACTACTGAGGACAAGCAGTCAGTTACTGACCCCCAAATATAAGGTGTTTTATTTTTACTTTTTTGTCTTTGGGATACAGTTCAAGTGGGACTTGAGCTCACTTTGTAGCCCAAGCTGGTCTCAAACTTGCAACAGTCCTCCTGCCTCAGCCTCCCTAGTGCTGAGATTACGGGCATGCACCACCACACCTGGCTCAATATAAGGTAATTCAGCCAGATGTGGTGGTCCATGTCTGTAATCCCAGCACTCGGGACACTGAGAAAAAATGATCACCATGAGTTTAAGGCCAACCCAGGCTACATAGTAAGGCCTCGTCTCAAAGAAAACAGACAAAAAAGTGATTTTATATATATATATATATATATATATATATTTATATAAATAATTGCTATTATATATATATATATGTTAGTTCAACTGATAGAACAAAATAATGGCCTACCTAAGATGCTCATGTCTCTAACACCTAGAAACTGTGGATATGTTAACTTACAGGACAAAAGGGACATTGTAAAGCATCTGAAAATGGAGAGATTTCCCTTGGTCATCTGTGGGCCCAGTAAAATTACAAAAGCCTTTTAAAGAGGAAGACAATGGAGTTATAAAAAGAAAGTAAATGAGGTGCTAAAATGAGAGGGTCAAAGTCAGAAACAGTTTAAGATGCTACGCTCCTGATTTTGGAGGGAAGTAACCAAGGAAAGCAGGTGGCCTCTAGCACTTAGGAAAGATAAGGAAATAATCCTCCCCTAGAAAAAGATCTGCTCATGCTTAGAAAATGTCATTCTGAATGTCTTTTGCACAGAACTAAATTTTTTTAAGTGCTGCTAATTCAGTTTGTTGCAGCCTCAACACAAAACTACAGTTGGTTAGAGAGAAATTTTGAGGTTAGTATTTTGAATGAGGTATGACAGTAAAATGAAGTCAAAGGTATGACAAAGGTTAAAGTAGGGTCAAGAAAAGTAAAGTTCAGGGGCTCAGTGACCCGGATATTGAAGTCTCCAAGAATGAAGATGGCAATCTAGACAGTCAGATCTGCAATTAATGGGAAGGAGGATGGTGGACTCCCAGGAGGGGGTGCTCCTTAAACACCACTGTAACTGTCCTACAGCTATTGTAACTGTCCCACTAACTTGGCTTGAAACTTGGTTTCACTGTTATGTTTATCTTTTGTCTCTTTAAAATTAAAAAATTAAAAATAAATAAATAAATAAATAAATAAGAAAAAAATCCAAGAGCCTGTGGACTCCTGAAGCCTTCTTTGCAGATTTCAGAATGGGTTGTAGACTGTAGGAGGAGGGCAGGACTGCAAGGAATTTACCAAGTTGCTATCCTAACTTGGGATCATAGTTAGGAGAAAGGCAAACAGAAATTAATGCTGCTATATAAGGGTCTTCCTAGGTCTATGGTCTTATTATTCCCATAAGTTCAGGTATCATAGCAGTCAATATTATTCTTTTTTAAGGTAACCTCCATGTTTGGAGAAGGAATAATTTATAACAAAAAAAATAGTTTAAGGGTACTGAAATAGTAAGAATAAAAAAGAGAAACAACTGCAAATAAGAAATAGCCTAGACGGAAACAGCTTTTGCTGACACAAATGTGAACAACTTTTTAAGACCTCTGAGTGTTTGGGCAGTCTTAAAAATTCAAACCTCTGGTAGAAAGTCCCAACACTAGGAAAGAAAGACATGTTCATCAAATTTGTTCTAGAAGTGCATTGTGCTCTTTACAGAAATAAAATTCTTTTCCTACTATTTCTGTTTCCCTCATATGAGAGCAAAAGATCTTAGGCTTTCCACATAAATCCAGTTCAAATTTAAAGAAATTAGTTTCCTATCACATATAGTATAAAAAACTACAGAGAAAGAGAGGTTTATATGCATGAAGCTAGCAAAATTATATGTGAAAGTATGTAATAAGGGAGACACTGGTCATTATAGGCACAAGATGCGTAGCTCCTAGCAAATTTCTCAAAGTGGTTGCATCTCAGAAAAGAAGAAAAAAAATTCTCTAGAAGTTTAAAAAAAAAAAGTATTTTATAATATATGAATGCATTTTAAATATAAGAAATACATAAAACAAAAGCTGAAACCTTTCACAATAAAATCAGGAACAAGACAAGAATGACCATTGTCTCTTCTTGTATTCAATATGGTTTTGGAAGTCTTAGCCAGAGCAATTAGACAAGAGAAAGAAATAAAAGGAATAACAATAGGAAAGGAAGAAGGTATCTTTATTTTAAGATGACATGATACTCTGCATAGAAGACTCCAAAAACTCCACCAAAAGACTGCTCGATTTGATAAGCAAGCTCAATATCATAGCTCAATACATAGTCAATAGTCAAAAATCAATAGCCTTCCTGTACACAAATAACAAAATTACTGAGAAAGAAATTGGAGAAATAACAACTTTCACAACAGCATCCAGAAACATGAAATACTTAGGCATCAATCTAACAAAGGCTGTAAGAGATTTCTACACTGAAAACTACACTAAGAAGATTAAAGAGGATATCAGAAAATGAAAAGATGTCTCTTGTTCTTGGGTATGAAGAACCAATATAGTGAAAATCACCATACTTTCCAAAACTGTTATACAGATTTAATGCAATTCTGGTCAAAATTCCAACAGCTTATCTCACAGAGTTAGAGAAAAGAATCCTAAAATCCATGTGAAACCAGAAGAGACCTAGAACAACAAAGCCAATTCTGGGCAACAAAGACAAGGCAGGGGTCATCACAATTCCTAACCTGAAGTCATACTACAAAACTACTGTGATAAAACCAGCATGGTACTGGCAAAAGAACAGACCTGAGAATCAACAGAATAAATTAGAAGCTGCAGAAACAACTCCAGAATACTCTGCTGCCTTATCTTTGACAAAGATGCCAAACACATTCACTGGAAGAAATGGTGCTGGGAAAATTGGCTTTGTACACGCCCAAAATTGGACCTATGTTTTTCACATGCACTAAACTAAATTTAAAATGGGTCAAAGATCTAAATATTCAAATAGAAATATTAAATCTGCTGTAAGATAAATAGGTAAAATTCTTAACATTGGTGTAGGCAGAGACTTTACAAATAAAACCCCAATTGCACAGGAACTATCATAAAAAAATCAATAACTGGGATCTCATCTTATTAAAAAGCTTTTGCAGAACAAGAGAAATCACCAACAGAGTGAAGAGACAGCTAACAATGTGCAAAAAAAAAAATGTTTGCCAGCTGTTCCTCAAATGATTATTATCAAAAACATATAAAGAACTAAAAAATAATCAGACCTCCCATACCTAAAGAACCAATCCAAAAATGAGCATCTGAGATGAATACACACTTCTCAGATGAAGAAATACAAATAGCAAATAAATACATGAAAAAATGTTCCACATCACTCTTCATTTGAAAAATGAAAATTAAAATAATACTGAGATTCCATCTTAACCTGGAAAAAATGGTTATTATTTATTATTAAGAAATCGACCATTAGCAAATGCTGGAAGGGCTGTGGGGAAAAATGAATGCTTCTCCACTGCTGAGAATGTAGACTAGTGCAACCACAATGAAAATCAATATGGAGATTTCTCAGAAAACTAGGAGTAGAGGTCCCATTTGATTCAGCTTTTCCTCTTTTGGGTCTCTTCTCAAAAGAATTAAAAACATCATACCAGAACAATATATGTGCACCCATGTTTATTGCAGCAAAATTTGTAATAGCTAAATCTTGGAAACAACCAAAATGCCCATCAACCAAGGAATGGATAATGAAGATGTGGTATTTTTATACAATGGAATACTACTCAGCCATAAAGAAGGATAAACTGGAGACTTTGATAAGTAAATGGATGCAACTTGAGCTCACACTCATAGTGAAATAAATCAGACTCATGCACAAACATTGCATTGTCTCCCTAGTGTGAAAAGCTGAATGAGAAAATAGGATTAAAAATGTACAACAGATTGTACATTGTGAAATGGGAAGAAAATGCTCAAAAGGAAAAAGAAACAGAGCGAGAAAGGAGAAAAGGAGGAAGGGAAAAGAAAAACAATATATATGATGGTTAAGATAGTTGTTACAGTTATTTTTCTCTCATTGCTGAGACAAAACACCTGACACCCAGAATTAAGGAAGGAAAAGTTTATTTAGTTCACAGTTTGTGGAAGTTTCAGTCCATTCACTGCTGGCTCCAAGGCGGAGTGGTGCATGGCACAGGAAAACAGTTCACGATGGCAGAAAACAGCAAAACCAGCAGGATCAAAAAGGGAGGAACAAGAAGGCAGCCTCTTTCCCTCCCTTATATTGTACGCAGCCTGCCTGCCCCAGGGGGGTGTAGCACTCACACCTGTAATCCCAGCCTTGGACCATGAATTCACCAAAAATTCTAGAAGCCCACCTCATGACTGCATGAGGCTTTGGGGGGACATCTACACACAAACCATAACCATAGTTATACTTCTAATTTCTCTTAGTTCATTGAAAAGAAATGTTTGTGATAATATTGCTTGGATAATTCAATGTCTATATCTTGTACTGTAAGTAGCTAATTTAAAGATAGCCATACACAATGTACTGCTGCTCTCCTATTATCTTTTTTCAGTTTTATCTTTTTCTCTTTAAAATAAAATTAGAATAAATAAATAAATATATGAAATTGGCTTAAGAGCTAAAAGGAATTCATATATCCTCACTAAATTGTCAGCAAAAGAGAAAATCACAAAGGAAGTGAAAAATATTCATTCATTCGACATTTATTGAGCATCAACTTTTGCCATCTGCTACGAATAAGTAGAGAAGCCACATTCTCTCTGTTACTGAGGAGCTCAAAACTCTCGATGCATACACAAACGAAGTAGAAAACTTTGCCAAATAGTGTATTTTCACTCACAGATTAGGAGCTGAAAGGGATCCAAGTCCAGACTGGGGAGCAAAAAGCCAGGGGAGAGCTGCGGATGGGCATGACTATCCCGAGGTGGTCGGGCACAGAGAAAAGACATTTGGGAATTCTGAGCAGCATGAGAAAAATATACTAAGCAAGATGATTCCCAAAGACAATGGCAGTAATTCCTTCGATACCACTGTCTCATCAACAATTTATTGAGTATATTCCATGTGCTAAACTAAGTTTCATAACTGAGATAACAGTAACTGGGAAATCGGTGTCGCATAAGCACTACCGGTGTCTATGTATGCCATCACAGGGCGAAGTTGGAAAATACTACTAACAAGTATCCTAACAAACCGTGGAGAGAGGCCACAGTCCAAAAACAAAAAGCGGGCATGGAGCACACAGCAGAGCACGAGACCCTAAAAGATGACATCATAGGTGAGGCAGCACATGAATGGGGAGAGAGTTATTATCAGTGGGTATTGATATAACGAAACATAGTAAGATAGATATAGATATATACACTATATATTTTTTAATCACATTTCCTGACATAGATTTTCTAAATCCCTTGTAATTTCCTGAGACATAGAGGTTGTAGGAGAAACTCTTGCTCTGATATTTGGTCTTCGACCCCAGTTACTGAGACAGAGCGCCTAAACCCTTTGTAATTTCCTAGTTGGAGGGTCTGACACAAACCACAGACTCCTTGGCATTTCTAGAGTGACAGAAACATGTTTTGTTCTAGCGAGGTGATGCTCACAAGGCTCCTAGATAGATTTAAGAGAGGAACTAAAAGTATAATTACGGGGGGACTCGAACTTATAGTACCACTACCAATATTCAGGGGAAAACGGAGGCTGAAGGCTGAATAATCACCAGTGGCTAGTACTGTAATCCATCGTGCCTGTGTGATGAAGACTCCACAAAAGCCCAAAAGCACAGGGTTTGGAGTGCTTCTGGATAGTGAGTACGTGGAGGTGCCAGAGGACAGAGCCTGGAAGTCATGGACCTGCGTTTGTACCCTTATATACAGTGTATACCCTTTATGAGAAATGAGCAAACTAAGTAGCATGCTTCTCTGAGTTCTGTGAGCTGTTCTAATGAATCAATTCAACTCAAGGAGGGTCATGAGGATTCTGACTTATAGCTGATGGAACAGAACAAAAATACAAAATGCAAACAATTTTTAAAACTCAATGTTGAAGCATTCTTCTTTCCCTACAGTATTTGTTATTGGTTGATTTCTTGAAGATAGCCATTCTTTCAGGGGTGAGATGGAATCTAAGTGTTGTTTTAATTTGCATCTCTTGAAAGACCAATGACGCTGAACATTTTTTCATATATTTGTTTGCTGTTTATATTTTTTCATCGTAGATGCCCATTTGGGGGTTGGGTCTTTTAATTAGGGAGGTCTGATGTTTCAATTCTTTTTATTTTCTAGATAAAGTCCTGTGTCTGGGGGAGAATCGGCTAATTCTTTTCCCTCTTTGCACATTATCTTTTCACTCTGTTGGTTATTTGTTTTGATGTGCAAAATCCTTCTCCGCTGTTGGTGGGAGTGCAGACTGGTGCAAGCACTGTGAAAATCCATACAAATATTCCTCAAAAAGCTAAAATTAGAGGTCCCATTTAAATCAGCCATTTCCCTTTCAGGTGCACTCCCAGAAGAATTAAAAACATTGTATCACAGAATATGTGTGCACCCACGTTTATAGCAGCACAACTTGTAATAGCTAAATCTCAGAAACAACCCAAATGCCCATCAACTGAAGAATGGATAAAAATGATGTGATCTTTTTATACAATGGAGCACTACTCAGCCATAAAGAAAGATAAACTTAAAACTTGCAGTAAATGGATGCAACTTGAAACCATACTCAGAAATGAAATAAATCAGACTCACATGTGTAAATATTATATTATCTCCCTGGTATGAGAAACTGAATGAGTAAATAGGATTCAAAACGTACAACAGATGTTGTGAAATAGGAAGAAATTGTACAAAAATAAAAAGGGTCAAGGATGGGTAAAGGGGAAAGGACAGAAAGGAAGAAGGGAAATAAGTGCAAGGCAGTTGCACTGTCAGGGCATCTTAGCTCATTGAAAAGAAGATCTGCGCTCATATCTATCAGAGAAATGTTAATGCCCACACCTTGTACTCTCAATGACTACTTTAAAGATAAAAATATGCAATGTATTAGCTATTGTTCTTCTATTATTTTATTATGAAATTTTGTTTTACATTTTTTCCATTAAAAGATTCAATTTTCAAATGAGCAAAAACCTGACTATGTATCCCACCCAACCAGACATACAGTTGGTAAAAACCATGAAATGATGCTCAAAATCATATTTAATTAGGGAACAGAACATTAAAATAATAATGGAATGCTAATCCCAGCACTCCAAACCTGAGGCAGGATTGCCATGAGTTCATGGCCATCACGGACTACATAGTGTCTTGGTTACTTTTCTCTCGTTGCTGAGACAAAATACCCAACGCCCAAAATGAAGGAAGGAAAGGTTTATTTAGCTTACAGTTCGTGGAGGTTTCAGTCCTTACTTGGCTGGTTCAGAGGCAGAGTGGCACAAGGCAGAAGGCAAACTGTTCAGGGCAGCAGAGCACAACAGATACCGCAAGCAAAAGGGCGGAATGGTTGCAACCAGCCTCCTTTACTCTCCTACATTGTAAACAGCCTACCCCCACCCAGGGGACGTGTACCTCTCACATAACCTCCATGCCCTCCTCTTCCACAGGCTCAGTATGTTTACAAAGCACCCTGGCTTCCTCCTGAATCACACAGTTAACCTTTAAAGCTTCCCAAATTAACATAAACAACATCCCACAAGGGTAAGGGCATATCCTGTTTACCCCAAGATTTTCAACTGCTGAGTTACTTAGTTAAACCTCTAGACTCCCCAAGTTGACACAATGTGTCAACCATAACACATAGCAAGACCCTATCTCAGAAAAGGAAAGAAAAGAAAAGAAAAGAGGAAAGGAAAGAGAAGAAAAGAAAAAAGACCAATAAAGAGATGCTACTATACATCTTCAGGAGCAGTTAAAATACAAAATATGCACAGCAGTAAGTGCTGGCCTTGATGTGAAACAAGAACTCTTTCTTGTTCATAGGAATGAAAAATGGTACAGCCACATTGACACTTTACAGTTTTATTTTTATTTTTGATAAAACTAAATATTCTTTCCCAAAGAAGGCAGTAAGCATTCGTTAAGACCCTGAAAAGTTGAAAATGTTTATTCACACAGAAATCTGCACATAAGTGTTCAAAGCATCTTTATTCATCCTTGCCAAAACTTGGAATCACCCAAGATTTTGTACCCAATATATGAAGGGATCAAGAAATTATGAACTATCCATACAGTGGAACATTATTCAGCAATATAAGTCACACAAAAGACATGGAAGAAATTTAAATTCATAATGCCAAGTTTTAAAAAACTAATGGAAAATTTGCATGTTGAATAATCCAAGTATATGACATTCTACAAGATGTAAAATTAGCATAAATGTCAACCAAAAAAAACACCATTGCAAGTATTTAGAAGAAGATAACAATGGATGAATAGTCAACTACAGGCAATTTGAGGGGCATTAAAATTACACTGCAGTGGTGGGTCTATGTCATTATAAATTTGTCAGAAATCATAGGATGTTCAGCACAGAGTGAACTCTGATATCACCAAGGATTTTGGCATTATTAACAGCTTATTAATCATACAGATGTACCACCCTAATACAAGCCATGCCTAGGACAGAAAACTGGGGCTTGGGAGGTAAATGAGAACTTTGCATTTTCTCTTCAATTTTTCTATAAATAGAAAACTGTTCTAAAAATACAGCTTTTAATGTATTAAAATGGCCAGTGTGAATAGGATGAGTTGGGAGCCAGTGAGCATGGGGGTAGGGCTCACTGAGGAGGCCTGAAATCACTTCGCAAGGGATGATGACGGGCTGAACCAAGGCAGATATTAATAGAAAGTGCAGAACACAAATATATTTTGGAGATGGCATGAGAATTGCTAATTATTTGGATATGTCTAAGGAGGAAATTCTAAAATTTTGGCCATGTAATACTAGGAAACTCCTAAGTATAGATGTTGAGAGATTGATATTTTTTGAAACCACCAAGCTGGGTCCATGGCAGCAAGGCTCTATCAAAATACCTAGATAATATATATCCCCCAAAGAAAGTAACAGAGTAATACTGTAATTTTAGGGCCAGAGATACAGCTAAAAAAAAACAAAACAAAACTGCATTTTTACATTTTAGAATCTTTTTTCCATCCATCTTCCTTGTCATAAGTCAGGACTACATTATTTTTTAACGTAAACATAAGCCCATACAACCTAAAAAGTACAAAGTTATACTTGCAAAACAATATTTGTAATTTAAAATCAGCCAGAGTTACTTTGAATAATTGAAATATTTCAGATGTTAAAATAAAGTGATTTCTTTCAAAGGAAATCCAGTATCAATAGATACTGTTTATATAGAGGCTGTTTCGCCACCTCTCCCCGCCAAAAAAGTTGTACCTAAAACAAGTTTTATTCCCTAATTCTTTTCAATGTAATCTGAAACTTAGTAGCAAGAATGTCCCAAAAGGCTAAATTTAAAATGCATCACATTAGAAGAGAATACAGTAACCGAGATCCAAATAATTTTGGACTTTATAGTCTGTAGTCAACACCTTCGGTTTCTCTGGAATCAGAGCAGATGAGCTAAGGCGGATGTAATATCCAATGGAAACATTATCACAGCTTGATTATGTAGTAATGTGATATATTTCTCATGCTGCTTTCATTAAAATAGCACCATCTCCACACAGCTCTTGAATAGACGATTTCCAGAGAGACTTCTTCAAAATTATCATCTTATTCAAATAGAATTCCCATTTTGGTTGCTTTATACATCTTGTGATTTTCAAAATTCCGAAAGGAAATGTGCATGGCCAACAGACCATCGGTTAACCTAGCCTCTTGTTATAGGAACCAAGTCCCTTTCCCCCAAAAAAATGTCCATCTTTACAGGAAACAATCAAAAAGTTGGTTCTAAATTTCTCTAAAATGGTAGTGTATGACTTGAAAAAGCTCGAAATATTTCAACAGCGGCAACTCTGTGGGCTGAGTATCACGGACTTAAGACGTGTGTAATCTTGTCTTTTAATTCTAGAGATGAGGACAGAGACTCCGTGTTACACAGAGGGTCACAGTTTGCTTCCTTGCTCCTTGGAAATCTGTCCCTTCACCACCTGCCATCCACCCATCCTTGGGGCCTCATCGGCCCCTGCTCGCGTGGGAGGAATCAGCAGGATTTAGGCCTGCACAGTCTTACTCTAAGCCAAGACGGCATCATCACCTCCTCCTGCCCGCCCCTCCCCCCTCCCCCCCTCCTCCTCTTCCTGTGCCTCCTTTGTCTCCTGTCACAGAAGGGGCAGCTCTGCGTGTGAGTGCCACGACTTGTCAGGACCAAACGTGTTCACTGACAGCAGCGTGGGGGGACATGAGTGGGGAGAAATAGATGCGGCCATAGAAAAGTCGGAAAGATGGTGGGAACTTCTAAAAGAAGCGAGGATACTCAGCAGTTTCCCTTAATCTCTCATCTCCCCAAAGTTATGTACACTGCCTGAAAGCTGCTCTTCACCTAATTTAACATTCACAAGATCATGACTGTTTCAGGAGAAACAAAAGGGAAATGCTAGGGCTGTGAGCTCATTCTCTCTCTCCACACAGGAACAGAAGAAACGTGTAGTGGCCCCTCGTGCTTGCAGAGTGACTCGTCACAAGCAATTACTTTTTTTTTCTTCTTCTCCTTTTTTTTTTTTTTTTGGCGGTACTGGGGATCGAACTCAGGACCCTGCGCTTGCTAGGCAGGCGCGTATTCCACTAAGCTATATCCCCAGCCCACAAGTGATTACTTTTATGTCCAGCTGGAGTTTTCTCCATTACTTCTCGCATAAAAGTATGCGGGTTGTTCCACACTCAGATGGGTCACTAGGGCAGCTTGTACATTTTTCTTCCCGTGAGACTTTAGAGATGATAAATATCAATCTGAGTTTGAAGGATGCCATGGAGTCTTTAGGACAGATGATAGAATAAATTAAATGAATTAAGTAACCCTAGCTGTGCCTACTGGCTGATGAGTAAGAAAGACTATGGCTGATACGCTCACAATGCAACTTCTTTTAAATACCAACAGCGTTTCCAATGTGGCTTTTTTTTCCTTATTAAAAATAACTCTGCCATCCTGATATTAGATGTCAAAACAGTACAAACTACATTTGAGGTGTAAAATTACTGCTACTATGGAAAATGGTAATGTAGTATAATAAGCCATAGCTGTGCATTAGAAAACATAATCACCTTTAAAAATTTAACTATATCTGAATCTGAACACAAATCACTTCAAGGCAAATGGAATGTTCATTATAAGTCTTAGGTGATATCTAATATCTTCTGAGTAGACACAGAAGCTAAGAACAAAGTAAATTTACCTCCTTAAAATCCCAGGCACGAAGAACTCACTGATCATAAACCAGCAACAGGCTGATCGATGCCTGGAACATAATAACTGAATGTTCAGTAAAAACGTTTGGTTTTTTCTGGCCTTTTAAAAATGACTACATACTACATTTCACCATATACACAAGCCTGTTGCTCCCTCAAGCATGAAATGTCCATTAATATATCTCTATTTTTATTTCAAAATAGAATTGTATACATATCCATAATGACAGTTTATTTTATACAGCTGAGGTTTATGCCATTTTCTAATTCTAGAGATCAGTATCAATCTTAGCAGTGCTTACAATCATTGACAGAATATATTTTTGAGAGTTTAGCAAGAGCCCTCATTTCCTTCTCTAAGTTAAGGAGACACTGGGAGGTTAGAGTATGGGCCAAAACTTTCTGATAATTTCTAACACACACGGAGAAATCTGTGGTAAACGTCTGCATCCTAGGAATTTTATACATGAATTTACCTATAATAATAATGTACAGAGGTTTAAACAAATATATTCTACTATTAGAATTCTAGGACAATAATCAAAATGTCTACCTAGCTGAGAAAGTCCCATGAATTGATTCCCATGTCTTCACCAACATAAAGAATCTGGTTATACATCTTCCCTTAATTCAGCCCTTTTGGAGAATGGTCAACAGAAAGGAAGGAGGTTGTTAATTTTTAAAGGATTCCTGTGGCTCAAGGATCATCATAGTGAAAAATTAAGGAATGCTGTGAGCTTTGGGGCTTCTCTTGGTAGATGACAACTACTTAGATCTTAACAACAAAAATTTTGTTTCAACTGACATAACATCTCCTATGAGATTTCACTTCAAACGTTCATTTTATTTTAAAAGCTAACATAAAATTTAGAGTACTTCTAAAATGTTCTTTCAGATGCAGTCTTAAAACTAAGTATCTAATGATCATTTATTTCCTCTTACATATTACTAATAAGAATTATAGTCATCAATTTTCTCCAGCTTTATCGCAAGACAAATACTATTTAGAAAAAGAATTAATCTCATCTAATTGCTCCACTAAGGCCATAAATGAACTTACAAAAACCACATGCTCTGTTACTGGTAATTTGCACTTTCCTTCTGTCAATTAACTTATTAATATTTGCAGTTAATTTCTATGACTTACTTTGCTTGGGCTGGATTTGTTTCTTAAAATTTATGAAGGAGCAAATTAGGCCATTACAGTCATCCTACAGATATGTTCCAGAAAACTACCTCAACTGAAACAAAATAATTTCAGGGTCAAAATTTACAAATGAAAATCGTGTGTTTTCTACTCAATTATAAGACATTTTCCAGAATTTTTGTGTCTTTCTCAAATTTCCCCCAAAACTCTTATTCAGTTCCCACTCCCAAATCAAAGTCCATCTTCACAGATAAAGAGTAGGTCACAAGATTTAAATTTCTTTCAAATAGTATTTTATGACTTGGAAAATCCTACTTGTTTCAAAAACAGCAAAAGCAAGTCCGCTGCTCCTCCTCGCCAACGCCGTTCCTGATCTTATCCTTGTTAAGCTTTTCAAAAGCCAACACGGTGACGCTTGTTCATTCAGAAGAAATCAAGTAAGAAAAGTAGGATTATACTCAGATGAGCATACACTCATTTCATGTTCAAGGAAATGCTCTGGAAGATTTGAATGTTTTCTGAAATATTAAGCATTTTATGGTCGAAAAAATGTACAACTTATTTCTCATTCTAGGAATAGTTGGTTCCTTCCTGCAATGCCTTTGCGCCCTCTAATGGCCACTTCAGGATTTTCTGCATTTGGGAGCAATTCATACAAGTATTCAAAGGTTTCATTGTGTAAATTTAAATTTTTATTAGACTAATGATATTTACATATTTTCCACCCGTAACTCTGTGATTTCATAATCCCAAATATTAATTGCAGCTCACACCCCCTCACCCTATTAAGAATTATATAAAGTTGAAGTTACTATGCTAAAAATCAGACAATACTCCATATTTTCCAAGTATGCTGACATTAATAAGCTAATAAGAATTTCAGATTCAGCACCCTGTATACAAAGCATTCAACAGGAAGGCCATCATGAGGTATCACAGGTCTTATTTCCTGGTGCTAGGACGATGAAATAAACATAGAATCTGTTTGGAATCCGTTTGTACAAGACACAAAAAGGAATGCTAGTCTAGTACAAAATCCTAAACCAACAGCAAAGCCGAGGGCTTTTTGTTAAGTATCAATGGGAAGATTCAACACATAGGCACACAGTTTTATTTTACCTGACTCACACATTTGCACAGAACCACTGAACTCTTTCACCTCAGAGATCTTTTAAAAAACTAATAACCAATTGTTGCCTTCCTATTTAGTTTGAGTCTTGTAATAAAAATAATCACTTACTCCCTTTTCTGATAGAAAAATCTCCTTCTATCACTTACAGCTTTGCATTTATGAAATACTCAGGAAAAATGGGGGAAGTTTGAATAGCAGCTTTCTTTGTCAGTTTAGGTTGCTAACAATGAAAAGGACACCTGCTCTGTGATAAAGAGAAATGATTAATCAAACCGAAGAGATGTCAGAGAAATTACTGCTTCAGCTGTTACATTTCCAAGCAATTTTTTCTTTCCAAGGTGATGCTGTAGCTTGTAAGGTACTTTAAACTTAAAGAGAAATGCAACTTCAGCCCTCTACAGATTTTAAATTCCTAAACTATATTACATTCCTATTATATCAGAAAAGTAGTTCAGAATCTATTCATGTATGTAGACATCAGTAATTTTTGTTTCAAAGTGCAACCCGTCATTAAGAACAGGGAGCCTTAACCAACATTATTAGGAATCCTGCATAGCCAAGTAAAACATGAGCAGATAGAAAATACAGTCTCACCAAGCTGAAATAAGGTATTACCCAGGCGGTGCTTTATTTAAAGTTTCCATTAATTCCCAAATTACAAGTGCACCTTAAATGTCAAATTTGGGGGAGCCTACCTCTAAGGGAAGTTAACTCTAGAACAAACAAAATGGCACTTACAAAGACCACCATTCTTTAGGTCCATATATATATATGGACCTATACGCACACACACACACACACACACACACACACACACACACACACAAACATAATGCCCTTAATGTTGACAGGATATAGTTTAACAATGATTCTTTATAATAAAGGTCTCGGTTGGATGAGCTGATAATGTCCTTAATGTCCATATGGACATTATCAGACCCAAAGATATTCTTTATCAGCAGTTATACTTTTGAAAACCCTAAAATCCTAAAAGCCAGCTTTCAGAGGAACATATGTATTACATACAACCTCATGGATACTCCATAAACTGAATAATGTGAGATGAAGCTGCTAAATAAACATTAATAGACACCTGGAAAAATGCTTTCTTAATAATTATCGCTGCCAACCAAGATCTATTGGGCGATTTTGTGTATATTTTTAAAGAAAGCGTATATGCTTTGCTAGTGGGCACTGCAAATGGCCACCGTTAAACTATAGTCTGTCAAATACATCCTACAAAAGACTGGTATTCAAGTACTTGATAGAGTAAAACTCACACTGACTTTAACTTGGGATTTAAATCACTCAAATGCATTTTCAAAGACACAAAATGACTAAATCCATTCCCACCAACAGAGGAACCCGAGTCCTAGCCTGCTTACCGTGAAATTCTGGGTCGTGTGAAGTCAGCCAGGCAACTCTGCTTCTCATTTCTTCAGCGCTTTCCCTTTGCGCATCTCAGTGACTACACATTTAGCCCCTTATCAGAACTAATTCTCATTGCGGTACATACACTGGGACTTATTACATGGCAAACCATTTGCTTAAATGACTCTCTATCTTAATAGCCCAACATACAAATTTGCTCAATGAAGAAACTGAGTTGATTCATTTTTTATATCACTAGTACTTGACAATTAGTAGGTGGTGAAGGAATATGATGCTTTTGAGACTTGAAATATCCTCATGGAAGCCTGTCCTAGATTCAACAATTTAACTTTCCAACTTCCTTATAGGTAGATGATGAATAGTATATATTCTAAGTGTCTTATAAAACTGAAATGCATTTATAAAGTAACTAACCCAGTGCCTGATATACAGAAGGCACCGTATCTACTCAGCAAGTGTTCAATTTATTTCTCATGATAACTCCTTCCATTTCTATGTTGTCGGAAGACTTTCAGAATTCTCAAAATTCAGATCACTATCTTACTGCTGTTTTACTCTTTATTGTATGCTGTAATTTAAATATGACCATAGCTATAAAAATAATGAATGTCACTGGATTCAGTCAATCTACACATTTGAAAACGTTGAATTCATTTTTTTCCCAGAAATAAAATAGTAAAACACCTTCCAAAAGGAACAATGAGATTCAGAAATTCAGTTTTGTTTTCTCTTGTTTTTCATCAGAAAGGAAAACTCATTCAATATTTATAGCACTAAGAATAATGGATGTGCACGATGTTGCCTTCACTTATGTGTCTGCCTTTAAAACCCAGTTCAAACTCAGTGAAAGGCCAAGAACATAAACTTACTTATGCAGAAAGAAGATGTTTTACCTGCAGTGCACATTCAGTAGACAAAATCCAAAGAAGGGAGGCTGCCTGAAACATTTACAAATCAATTCACTCTATTGATTTGGAGTGAGTTGTGCTGTAATTTAAAACACAGATTACTGCAGGACAAACTTGATAAAATTCTATCTCTAAAGTGCTTTCACTTGCCCGTATGCTTGACCTGAGAATTTTCCAGAACCAGTGATTTGCCTAACTTTAATAAACCGTACTGTATGCAAATATTGAGTTGTGATGGAGCAATGGTAATAATGTATGAAATTTGTTATGACCTAATCAGTAGCTTCCATAAACCGTTTATATCTTATTAAGAGCAGGCAATGTTTCCATTTTTAAAATGATTTATTCCTCCCATATGTATGGTCTGTTTCAACATCATTTCCTACATTTAATGTGACCCTTGAAGAAAAATTTAAGGTTTCATTCTGTGCTGTTTGTCTTTCGTGGATAAAACTGTCCCTTGGGGAATCTGTAATTATGCTTAAGAGTCCTTTTAATCTGCTCTAATCTCTTGATGATTTGCTGTTTTATCTTCATGTAATTTAGAAATGTTTGGCATTTTTTTTCTGCTTACAATCTTAAACTGTGAAGACAATAATATCTGCATAGAGTACTTCCCAGGAAACACTGTACAGTGTCACACTTGCCAAAATTTAATTACTCATCAAATAGATCCGGGCATGAGGTCAACCAGCTAGAGAAATGGCCACAATATATTCTTTTCGGAAAAGACGGATTGTTTATCCACCATTTTCTTCCTAACAACATACAGAATGTGGTGATTCCAGGAGCCCAGAGAATGTAAGCACATAAAGCAATAACTTGCAGCTGAGTCTTCCTTAGCCTGTCTGAAAATCAAGACGGAATACAGGGTAGTCCTTTCATACTATTGGGTCTCTCAGTGAAGTCTCTCTGGGACTTCCGTTTGTTCATTATGGGAATGATCCCATTAAACTTCGCGGTCTCTCAGTTCTATTCCAATTTTAATTATTCCGTGTTCTGAATAAGTTAATTACATTGATAACAGAAATCAACTAATCTGCTGTTATCTGCCATCTATATGAACACATAAAACATACGTAAGTTACTCAAACGCATAGAGAACTCTTCTAATTCAAGTGCTATTAAACAGCTTTTGATACATCACACTCACCACCATTCTTTCATAGTACAATGAAACAGAAACTGTGAACATCAAATAGAATACCTAAACGAAAAGAAAAATTCCTTTCCTCCAGTTTTCTTTTCTTTAAAATGAAAGAAGGATCCCAACAAAATTATGGCCTACAGAGCACATTCTAACTAAAGAGAATTTTGAGAATTATGTTAATAAATGCCAAGAACAATTTCCACTTTCTAAAATTTGTTGAAAAAGAGTAGTTGAATAAGAGTAGTTTTGCTTTAAAGGAGCTTTCATGAAGTTTGCCAAAAATATTTCAAAATGACTACTTTTTATCTATAGAAATAAATATTACTGTGATATTTTCCCTGGCATTTTAAATGGGATTTATTAAGCTATCTAATCTTTCCAACTGAAAGTATTTAGACTTTTTATTTAGGTTATAAAAGAAGCAGGAAACAAAGGCAAAACAAACTGGCTATTCTCAGTCACTGTACTTGATCTCACAGTTACAACAAAATTCAGGGTCTAAATCAATATTTTAAAATACGTTTGTCATCGCAGTGAACTGTTTACTAAAATAATTCTTGAAGAGTAATTAATTGGAGAGGTGGAAGTCTTTATTTAAAGACTCTACTGATAGATAGCTCTCCTAGCTGAGATTGGGAAGATGCTCCTTTCCCGGCTGATTAGATCCTGAAAACACAACCTTTGCTAACACTGCCACCTGCTGTTGACTCTAAATCATTTTCCAGCTACAGAAATGGAAATAAAAATAAACAGAATAGAATGAGCCAATTGGCCTGGGAAACAAACATCAACACAGATGTTGAAGCTAATTTATGTGGGGATCATTAATGTTTTTCCCTACAATAGAGAAAGTTTTACCTCTACTGTCATAAGTGATTGAAATGGCATCAGAGCCTTTTGGGTCATATACATGCGATTTAGGTGTATTTTTTACAAAAACATTTTTTAATTGGACAACAAAGAGGGAAATTGAGTACAAAAGAATGAAGGCAATAAAAAATAAAGAAATTTTCTTTTAATTGAGTGAACAAGGTTGGTTTTCAAGAACATAAGCACTTGTGTAGAGACAAGTAAATGTGAAAAGAAGGATCTAGGTGAAAATAGATGGGTATATGAGAAATCATGCTTTTCACCTTTCTATGGTTCTTAGGCTTACAAAACCTTTCTGAATAAGAAATTTCAAAAAAATGTAATGCACTGATATTTTTCAGTCTGCGTTAGCAGAGCAACTACATGGCATTTAAAAGAATACTAACATGGTATGACATTTAAAGTGCATTTTAAAGTCGGAGGACTGAAACACTTTTTCATAGAATAGCAAGAATCTCCCTCTCCCCCAGCCATCCAGGTTCAGAGAATCATGATTTACAACAGGCTGGATCTCCTTGGATGCCTAGTTGTGCAACTGGAGCATGACCTAATGCTGCCTTGGTGAAGGATGGGGCCAGAACCTTCGCATACCCAATGCTTTTGTCTTTACGAGCTTCAAAATTGTCCTGTTAGCTGCCTTTAAAACTGTTTCGGTTGCTTTAATTTCCACATCAAATAGTAAACAACTTCATTGAGAACTTATTTGAAACATAGTCAACAGGATATAATTATAAAAAATAAGGAAAATTGACTTTAAATTTCCTCATTTTTAATAAAAATATCTAACCTTTGTACACTGGACAGCCTTGGACTGTTCATGCAAGTCTTATTCTACAAATTTCTCCTGCCCCTTCCAAATCCATCAAAATTTACACTCTATAATCCTTGCTGGTCACAGCCTATTTCTCCCTGTTGAGAATTCAGATCTAGTAACAGGAAGGCTGGTTCAGTGTGATGCACTTCTTTGTGATCACAGGTAAACTTGGAAGCTACTGGGGCTTGCACTAAGCACAAAATACATGAAAATATGATAGGAATCACTCATATCTAAAGAGTAAAGAAGGAAATGCTTGTGTTTTTTAAAAAAAGAGAAAAGAAGCTAGGCCTAGTGGTAAACACCTATAATCCTCTAGCACTCAGGAGGCTGAGGCAGGAGGATCCCTGTGAGTTGGAAGCCAGCCTGGACTGCACAAGTGAGTTCAAGGCCAGCCTGGACTATATAGCAAGACCCTGTCTCAAAAAACAAAAGGAGAAGAGAAAACAGGGGAAGAGCAAAGGAACAATTCCTGGCAGCTTTGCAGTCCCACGTGAGCACAGCAGCCTTTCTTCCATAGGCTCCTTGACACTCCCCTGCATTGCACCGAACCCTCTTGTGCTACGGTGATACTAGTTTGATGGAAGATCCTATTTATTAAAGTCAAAACCTTGACTTCAACAATATGGTGGTTCAAGAAATGCAGGGAAAATTTCAATGCAACACCAAACTTGAATCCCAGCCGACAAGTAAAAGATTGAAAAATGTAGGTATTGATCATAACATAAACTTTTAGAGATAAGCCCTCATCACACGTAACTGTAACATTTTCTTTGAGCTGAATCCATCCCCAGGGACTGCAATGATGCCTGTAGCAGGTTGCACCATTAATTCAAATTATTCACTTCTCTTCCTTCTAAAGTCCCTCTCAAGGATTCCTTCTTAGGGGAGAAATTCAATTCCCACCCCATAATCTCAGGCTTGACCTTGTGTCTCCCTCTGGCTAATCCAAAGTAAACTTCAGGACCTTGTGGTGTCATCAGTCAGGAACTAAAATTTAGCTTTGTCTTGCTTTTCCGCTGTGGCTCTCCTTTGTCTGTGGTCACTCGAGAAAGAACAGTGTGAGGACATATTCCATATCAACCTCCAGTAGACAAGTCACATGAATAAGAAATAAGTCCATACTGCTATGACTGAAATTTGAGGTTGATTAGTGTTACAGTGTAAGCTGACAAAAACTGTCTGGTGCAAACCTCAAATAGATTTTCATTGTGAAAATGCTAATGGATAAAATGTAAATATTTCATTATGAAGTTCGATTGCTTATTGCTAATAAGCTTATATTTTAAATAAACCCTTTTAGTTTTCAAGCAATCATGCTGTTAATGACTTTAAGGATCTTTACACACAATTATCAAAGCACAGATTTATGATTTCATCCACACATCTAAAATTGCCAACGTATTTATCAAAACAACATATTTCTTCCTAAAAGATATTTCTAAGACATTCTAATGTTAACATGAATATTTTACTAAAATCTATGGATATAAAAAAATGGATAGAAAAGTTCTTTCAAATTCTATATCCTCCTTGAATTTTATGAAAATAGCTTAATCCCAAGGATTCTGAGTCTTTCGAATAGTACAAACTCAAAAGCAATTGCTAACGTTGTTCTTACTTTCTTTGTTACTTTATACCCAGTGGCCTTAAATTTTATACAAACCATATGCTAATTCTACTTTTGTCTAAGTACTTTTTTCTTAAAACACTGTGTTGCTTTAACTCCTAATCTAAAAAGGGTACAGAGGGTTACAACAGAAGCAGCAGAACTGAAGGTTGCAGGTTCTTGCCATAAACTTTTGATGATTAAACTGTTGATGAACTAAATCATTTTGAAAACTACCACCACTGCTTTTACACTAATTATAACCAGTCACATTACTTCTCCACCATTATAACCACAACAAAATCCACTAATGAGAGAATTTCCTCATGCAATTCACTTAATTATTTTAGTAATCATTGGATAAAACTTCATTTCAGGAACAAAACCACTTTAACTTCCATAATAATAAAGAGATTAAAATATAACCCAGATATTTACATTACATATGCTAGTATTACTGTACATGTCTCATATGTATTTACTCAATGAACCCTTATAACAATTCTGTGAGGTAATTACCATTAATTATTGTTCAGATAAGAAAACAAGGGCACGGATTAAGTGATTGGCCCAAAGTCACCGCTCATAAATACAGAGCCAAGTTTCAAACCCAGGCGAGCTGTATCGAAACTCTACTTTAACCAAATATAATCCTATTTATACAATTAAAGCAGAAGGAACTGAGGAAAGAAACAAAATGCAATTGTAACCAAGAAATGAAAAAAATTGATTATTTCACTAGTACATACCAAGTAATCTTTTAAATAACCCCATTTACTTGAATTATTAAAGTTTCATATTGGTAGAAACCATGTAAATTAATCAAATAATATAAATGTTGTTCATCTACATTCATTACATTCTTTGCTACATGTTTTTCTTTTATACTCATTTCAATATTAAAAATTCATCTTCATTAATGGCACTCAGAAGTTTTAGTCTGTGAGTCAGAATTTGTACTGGATAACGAAATGTACATATAGAAAAGTTAAAATCAGAAACACGTAAATATATAGTAACTTTATATTATATAGCAGCTGTAGCATGAAAAGCAGATTATTGGTACAGCACAGTACCTACAGAAGTGCACTGGGACTGCACATATAACATGTCTCTATTATATCCTTTAAGAATGACTATATAAGGGTAGGGGTGCAGCTTAGCATTACAGTGCATGCCTAACACGCACAAGGCCCTGGATTTGATACACAGCACCACCAAACAATAAGTGGGAGGATGAGTATACAAAGGAGCTGGAAAAAAATCATTTTACGGCATGACCTATGTAACATATATAACAATTTTGTGAACATCCTTATTGAAAGCAACATCTTAAATGAAATTGGGACACCACTGACAATTTCCCACCAGCTATTACTTTTATAGAGAAGATATGCCACTTCAATAGAGATATTTCAACTCATAATTTGTGAATTCACCCACTAGCTAGGTGAAAAAAGTATATTCTCCAAATTTAAATCACATTTGAAACCCTCAAGAATTGTAGGATACAGTTCAATTTAAATAATTTAAATTTGATATATTCAAGTAACCTCGACCTTTTAAATTTAAAGAAATAAAAGAAAATATCTTACCCCCAATATCAGAGAAAGGTGACAGAAGTTCATTAGTTGCAGGAGAAAAGAGTCAATCATTTCCAAGGAGACTGACTCCTTAGAAGAACAAATTTGACAAAAATGAGCCAGGATTATATCATGCATCCATTATATTTTAAAAAGTAGGTCTTTCATTCCAATTTGTTAAGTGAAAAAACTCTGATAAATTCCAAAAGAAGAGTCAGTATATTTTTATACTTAAATTTGTTCAAAAGCAAGTTGTCAACAGAATGGAAACTATATTATACAGTATCAATATGCCACAAAATAACAATCACTAAAGGGAATAAAACATATATATATATATATATATATATATATATATATATATATGTCTCTTTCTGTAAATTTTCTAACAGACCTTCCTTGCTACTGTAAAGTGTAAAGAATTAAAACAACCACTGGAAAATGTCTTCATTTTAACTTTTAAGAGGCTCGGTAAGGATCCTTTCCCCCTCCAGACTGTATCTGTTGCTTTTCTTACAATATCAATAAGCCCAAGAGGGCATCTACACACATTTCTAAATTTCAATAATAACTGAAGTATTAAATAACTAATCCAGCATAACGCACTGTTGCGAAGTAGAGTGTCTGGCCAGTACGCCTCTTCAGAGAGATACCGTAATTGCTTCACTCCACTTTCAATGAACGATCTATAATGAAAGTTGCTTTTTAGGCTTAACCGAGAGCTATCCCCTGTGGGAAAAGATTGAGTCTTTGTAAAATGTGTTACAGTTTACTAATAAGAATGCAGAAGCAGCACAACTGATGAAGCAGCAAATCTGCTCTGACTTATTTCGTCTTTGCTGAATGAATTTGAATATCATCAAAATACATTATCCTTATCCATAACCTGCTTCCTGTGATTTGCTCCATCCTCACACTCACTTCCAAAGGAGCTTTAAGCGCTTCAATATTTTATGTACTTGTGCTAGTCCTATGACACTGTAGAAAACAGAAAAAGAATTTTCTAAAGGACAAAAATGAATCTTTCAGTAAGAAAAGGTTACAGGTGAGATTTTAAAAACCAGAGGGAAAAAGGCAATATTCACAAAATATTTACATTTGATATTGAAGCATAATAAACACAATTTCTAACCTAAAACTAATTTCTATTAGTTCATTGAAAGGAAGTTAGAGCTTATATTGTTTGAGCAATCTTACATGTGGTCATGTGAGCAACTACTTTGAAGATAACAACAGGCAATGAAGTAACCATTGTTAGTTCCTTATCATCTTGTTTTGAAATTCTGTATTTCTTTGCTTTTTTATTCTCTTTAAAATAAAAGTTTTAAAAAATTATCTTCCGTGAATATTTATCGCTGATCATCAGAGAAGCATGGTGAGGTAGACGAAAATTCTCCTGCCACTGACCAGCTATCTTAATTTGAAAACACCATACACATTATTTTCTGTCTACCTCTTTCCTTCTCTCCCTCCTTGCTTTCCTTCTTCCTTTCCTTCTTTCCTGACACATCTGTGAATTCATTTAACTTCTGTTGAAGGTAAAACACCTACTGAGCATGCCTCTAGGGTGCAAAGAGGAGCAAGATAATTGTTCTTCCAAAAGAACTCCGAATCCTTCAGGCAACAGAAAAAACATACCTACAAACACTCTACAATTTTATGAGGAAGGTTAAGTTACAAAGCTTTGGAGGCAGGCAAAAAGGGTAGTTTAGCTCCCTGAGATTGAACATTAAGTAGTAAATGCACAAGAAAAGGCTGTATGGGTGAATGAGTGGGGTGAAGGGGGGATATCTAACAGAAGAAACAGAGGAGTTGACATGGCAGGGCCTCTTCAGTTATGTAGTTGAACTACTTGGGTGGGAAACAGAAGAGTATTAGAGTTCTCCAAAGTTGAGCAAATATACCCAAGGGTGCCCAAGAGAGTTACATGAGTACAGACAAAATATATTAGAACTTCATTTTAAAATTATTCCTACCATTTCCTTGTAAAAATTCTATTTCTGTACATAGCATACAATGTATCTAATATTTTAAACCTTATATATGTGTCTCGGTTACTTTTCCGTCATTGCTGAGACAAAATATCTGACCCCCAAATTAAGGAAGGAAAAGTTTACTTAGCTCATGGTCTGTGGAGGTTTCAGTCCGTACTTGGCTGGATCCAAGGCAGAGTGGCACATGGCAGAGGGCAACTGTTCATGGCGGCGGAAGACAGCAAAAGCAGCAGGTGCAAAGGAGGGGGAGCAGCCTCTTTTCCTCCCTTACACTGTGTGCTGGCTGTCCGCACACGCCCACACGCAGTGCCCTCCTGTTGTACAGGCTCAGGATGAATACCAAAAAACCTGCTAGAGCAGGAAGGGCGTGTCCTTTACACCCCAGGATGTAGAACTGCAGAGTCCCTTAGGCAAGCCTCTAGATCTCCTCAGCTTTATCTTCGCAATCCACAGCTTTACTGGAGCTTCCCTTCTGGTCACATTCACAACATTTTAAATCATCCTGCTGGGCCCTTTGCTCTTGATTCTCAACATAAATCTGGCTTAAATCCCCCACAATAGCCATGCCACTGGCCCAACATTCAACTGCCTTGAAATTTCTTCTGACAGATTAATTAATTCACTGCCCTTAATCTTAGTCTTAGGCAAAGTCTCTGGACACAAGCAAAATGCAGACAAACTTTCCACCAAGCTATAACGTATGTCATCTGGACTTCAACAACCAGTGCAGTCCTTCTTCCCAAACACATTCTTTACTGGCAGGATTTCTATCAGCCTTCTGGGCTTCTGAGCTCTGACCAGACTCTCTCACACAGAACAGTCAAAGGTGTTCTAGCATTCTCTTTCAGGTGAAATCTCTAAACCTTTCCAAACACTTCCCACAAGCCATTTCCAAAGGCTCTTGAACCACAGGGTCAGGTATTGTCACAGCAACGACCCCACCCCTAGTACCAAATTCTGTCTTGGTTATTTTTCTCTTGATGCAGAAACAAAATACCTGACACTCAAAAATAAGGAAGGAAATGTTTATTTAGCTTAAAGTTTGTGGAAGTTTCAGTCTGGCTAGCTGCACTGCAGAGTGGCACATGGCAGAGAGCAACACTTTGTGGCAGCAGAAAACAGAAAAAGTAGCAAGAGCAAACAGGGAGAAGCAGCAGGGGCAAGCCTCTTTCCCTCCAGTATACTGTGTGCAAACTACCCACCCCAGGGCAGGTGTAGCACTCACACCCATAATCCCACCACGGGGCCACAAGTCAATCAGACACTCTACAAGCCTGCCGCGTGACTGCAGGAGATTTTGAGGGGACATCCAGACCCAAATCATAATAATACGTGTGTAACTTATAGGTAAATAAACATATAAAAGACACATATCCTCAGAAAAATTTTAAGTCATAAATGAAGAACAATCAGATTTTTAAAAATTGCTCTGGCTATAGCCTGGGAGGTAAATTAAAAGAAAGCCTGAGATGAGAAAAGCAGTTAGGAAGCCACTATAGTAACCCTGCCGAGAAGAATTAAGGGATGATCGTGGCTCAGTGAGAACGCCAAGGACAAGGCAGAGAATGCTTATAAAGAAAAAGATTATAAACTATAAATCAGCTTCGTCTACATTATTCATTACCTTTTGGTCCAATACAATTCCACAAAGATAATTCATACATCTTTCAAAAGCAGCCTTACAAATCAAGTTATAATGTACTATTATCTTATTTAAGATCATTAATATGCATTGACTAAATTACATTCTGATTCCATGACACTGATTTTAAAAAAGAAATGCAATCACTTCCCTGGCCACATCGCTCTAGTTTTATTCATGTAAGTGAAATTAAAGTCTCGATCCCAGAAGATGGGAGGGAAGGAGAGAGAGAATAAGGGTGGGGTGAATGCTACTGGCTGTCATAATACTAAGACTAGTACCAAGAGTGTACCTAGAAAAGGTCCAAATCCATCTATAACATGTTGCTTTAACTCCTAACCTAGGAAGAGCACCAGAGGGTTACAACAGTCCCAGGCCGTCACACTGGGGAGGGAACAAAGACAGTATTCTTCCTATTTTCTCTTATTTTTATCAGATTTTATAGACCACAGATTTTAAAATATATCTGCACCCGAATGAATCAATTCCTTTGCTAAGAAAAGAAAAAAACAAACAAAAGAGAATGGCGATCTATAGTTTATTGTCTGGAGTTTAGTTGGATTCAACAAATTAGAGGGATTTTGAATAACTGATCACCATTGCACTTAAATTCTGGAAAAAGAAACCATTCAGTAATAGAATTTGATTAAATTGTACTTTCAGTTACTATTACCCTAGCATGCTAAGACTTCCTCATACATTTTTGAACGAATGAATAAATGAATCATTGTTCAAATTTTATTTCAGGTCAAAGTACCTGGTCCTAAGTTTCACATGGGTAGGGCTCTTGCCGGAAAAACTCCATGTGATTTAAATTGGAAATATTTTCACCTATAGCAGATAACTTTTTAACTAGGACAAAATGAAATATCACAAGAGATTTCCCTAGTGGCATTTTCTAACAGATAGTGGTTTCTTATCCTGGCTTCCCAAATATTTCTAATAGATTTCAGTAACACAGCTCCTCTTTTAGGTTATCCTAACTTTCCCACAATTCTGTCCATTGATTTTTATTGGAAGTGACTGAACAGTACAGTAGAAAGAATTGGGTTCTCAAGGATTTCCCTCACAAGAATTTATGAGATTTTATAGATATCAAATTTTCATACCAATGCTAAAATTCATCATCCAATGTTGAAAATCAGTGTTTTAGCTTTAAAAAGCTATAAAAGCCTTGGAATGACAATATTCCTTCAGAAGGGTATAATACTCTTATAATTTTTCAAAACTCCAGAAATTTACTGAATTCAGACTGACAGTTGTGTTCAGAGAATAAAAACAGAATGCCATCTTACAGATTCAAAATGTGTTAATCACTCTAAATTTCATTCTAGTTTTTAATGTATTCTGAAAATATCATAGCAATCAGGAATATATCATTGTTGTAATGATAGCTGAGGAGGCAACAGAAATCTTCTCTGGGATACTGAAATCAGACAAGTTAGGACAGGTAAAAGAACACTCACAGGGCGCTTTATTTAGAAACAGCAGGGAAGGTGCCCTCTAAGCACGGCAAAAACATTCTAGTTTTTTAGCCTACATTTTTAGATTTACTTCTGAACTAACCTTATATCAGGCTCAAAAACAGAATATATTCACCTCCAACAGTAAATTAACCGACATGTGAGCACATAACATGTGGCTTTAAATACAGCACTAAATTACCAGTCCTCCACACAGCAAGAATGGGCTCTGATTCATAGAGCAGGTAACAAACCTAAGGCTCTCAATCATGGCTGAAGGAATTTACGTGCACTGCAGACATTCACTCTCCGTAGAAGGTCATCGTTTCACAGCCTGGGAAATAATCCCTGCCAGCCGACTTGGAAAGTGCCTGAGGCATGGCTCCTGAGAGGCATAACTCGTCTTCTTTCAAGGCTAGAGGTCAGAGCCATGATCACAGCTCCGTCAAATTTAAAGGAAAAAGTATCTAGGGTCAAAAATATCCTAAGGAAAAAAATTGAAGACTAAAACTCAAAAATATATTGCGCTCCTCTGGGCTTTGGCAGTATGATGGAAAAACTTGTTGCAGAATATTAAATTTAGATTTTTTTTTCATCTGAAAGCTTCAAAATAACTAAACTGAAACTGAATACAGAATCTGATGGATGTCATGCTGCAATCAGTCTTGAGGACATTTTTAAGTGCTACAAATCCATTTAAATGCTCATCAACCTAGACATTCTAAAAAAGAAAAAACAATCAAGTTTAAGTGACTTAAACCTGAAACGTGAACAGCGGCTCAATGATGAAATTACTGCATCAATTAACATGAGTATACAAAAAGAATGCTGCTCTTTTAAGCAATGTTAATTCTGCTCTGATCAGGCAGGTACCTCCTTGTATCATGGTTGTTGCTTCATAAAACACAACTCATATGGCAAAAGGGAAGAGATGATTTGTAAATAAGAATAAACTGCTGTTTGGGAACTAAATGCATAAACTAAATTGATGTTTGTGTGAAAAACACAGTCATTTTCATATACTTACCAGAGTAAAAACTCTAAAAATTGTTTTTGAAAATCATAAGACAGATGGAATTACCATTAAAGTCAACAAAAGTGGCTCGGTACCCATAAAAATCACAAATGAGTGCATTTAAAGATGAAAGGCATTTCTGGATGTAGAAATCACAAAGGCTAAAATGTTTTATTTTGGTCATCTCTGCCAACTGCTGTTACATGCTGTCATTTTCGGAAAGGGAAAATGTATTTGGAAGAGCAGAATGAGTACAGCAGGCCTAAATCAAGAAGCTGGTGACCACTGACAGCGATGTCAGCGTTCAGCCTTCCAGGGCCCTTGAATCCCAGAGCTTTACGTTGTGTTTTTCTGACATGTCTGACACTTCATAGACTCTGCTGCTACCTCGGTATCTGCAGTATTAACCTGCTTTTATCTCCAACCTTGTTCCTGCTCTCTTAGAGGGCCGGGGAGGAAAAGGCCTCCATCAGACATATTTTGTCCCGTCATTGCTCCTCACCCCTTAGAAACTCAGTTCAGAGGGCGGCTCCTCGTTGTACCCTGCACTACTCAGTTTACACCACAGGTTTATTTTCATACACAAAATCTTTTGAATAACTCATAGCTCTCTGCCAAGGTAAATGTCAGTTCTGTTGCTTTATACCTTTAAGTGCTTCTAAATTGTCATAAAAGGGGAATAAAAATCAAGAAGGCCAGATCCTATCTCTTAAAGGCCTTAAGAACAACAGCACTTTTACCAACAGTACACTGGCTGGACACAGTCAGAGACACAGCCCTGTCTAGCTACAAGGAACCGGGGCTATATTTTCTGCCCAGAAAATCCAGGAAAGAAGGAGAAGACATAGGCAAGGTCTCCATTACACCTTTTCTGATCCTGCCCTATAAATGTATACTGGGTGCCTCTTTCTGTTTAGATTTAAAATGTTACGCTTGACGCTTGAATGACAAGATGATTACAATGAGAAGACAGAGAGAAAAAATTTTTTAAAAGGAGAAAGTAAGTAAACCAAAGATCCAAAGACCAGGGAAAGCTTGGTGTATCCAAGAATGCAAAATGCGCATGTAATGTATACAAGTTAGGAACTCCTCAGAGAACTGTACATACAGTTCAAGATACCTTTGTATTAAACTTACCTCCGAGTTGTACAGATTTAAAGCACACGTCCTTAAGGTCCAACAGGTACAATAAATATTGTGGAAAGGAAAAAAATTACTCAGAAGAAAAGAACAACTGGCAAGGCGAAAGGAGAAAAGAAGGAAGGGAAGTCTAGATATAAATATATACACAAAATAGCTAAGATAATTGTATCACTAATTTCCATTAGTTCACTGAAAAGAACACGTAATGCTTATAGTGTTTGATCAATTTTGCATGTCTGTACCTGAGCAACTACTTCAGATATAAGAATATGGAATATAATAACCACTGTTAACTTATCATCTTGTTTTGAAATTCTCTATCATTTTTATTTTTTCTCTCTTTAAAATAAAATAAAGCACATTTCCTGCCACATTGTGTCTGTGTCAGCTACTATTTTTAGCGGCCTTATATGTGAATAGAAATTAACCATTATTGTAAAAGGCTTTTTTCTTAAATTAAACTCTGTTTTAAAAAAACTACAACTCAGAGAAAAAGGCAAGAATATCTGAAGTATGAATGCAAGATAAACAGAAAGAACTATCTCCCGACAGTATATCTCCAGGTGGGATACTTTCATACAAGTAGCATCTAAATGTATTTTTATTTGTATGTTATTCATAAAATCAAATTTGCATCTGATTGAGGAAAAAGTGATAAATTTTCACTAAATGTGTAGGACACTTGGCACTCTTCTATCTTAAAAAAATATTCCGTGCCCCGTACATAATGCTCTTTCTTCAGGGCACACTTAAAAAGATAGGAAGCAACTTTCTAGACCAGTTAACACTAAAGTACCAGGGGCCCAAGCAGCCTTAGAGAGCTGATAATAGCAAAGGACAAGTCATTTTGTCAAATGATTCTATGAGCAGAGGGAAAAAGGATTCGAATTCCCTATTATTTCTCTCAAGGGCAATCAATCCAAATCTCATGCATTGATTTGCAATTACACCGCCCTCATAAAGGCAAGAGACTGTAATGTGCTCCACTATGGCTGGTAATAGAGACTTATTTATTTAATGATATTAATTATTCTTTCAAACTATGCAGAGAAAGAAAACTATTATATAATAAATGTTATGAATTGCAAAAAGAGAAAAAAAAACCTTTGTCTTGGTTTAGGTTTTACCAGAAGCAGAGACAAGGGTTCACAGGCAATTAGTACTCTGCGGGGAAATAACACTGGGGGGGTGTGGAAGGGGAGCAACGGCAGGGAAACAGGAAAGTGAAGACAGCCAATAAAGAGCTAGTTATTAATCGCGCGATGGGAAGCTGAGGCAAGAGAAGTGCAAGATCCAGCCCAGTCTAGGTAATCTGGTGACTTAGTGAGACCCCGGGCTCAAAAACAACAGGGACTGGAATATAGCTCAGTATGAAGGTCTGAGCTCAATCTCCCATTATCACAAAGCATAAATATATAAATAAATGCCCATTATAGATAAAGAACCTAATCACACTGGCCAATCCTGAAAGCTGGTGTAGAACATGTTCTCCTGCATGAGAAGATAAACGCTGAGGTATGTATATATCAATTCATGATCAGTTAAGAGCTGCTCCCTAGAGGTACTGAGGCGGGCATGGCGGCGCACTCCTGTAATCCCAGCACTCCAGGAGCTGAGGCAGTTCACCATGAGTCTGAGGCCAGCCCAGGCTACGTAGTGAGTTCAGGACCAGCCTGAACTACATAATACCCTGTCTCAAAAAGAAAAAATATTGAACATCTAGCTATACTTATCTGCTGAGCACGAGGGCAACATGTAATGTAGTGATTTGAAAAGATCCTCGGGCCAAAAAATATTGAGGGTAGAAGCTGGAAAAATGGGCAGCATACACTAACAGTGTAAGTGCAAGGAAATTCTCATAGGAAATTAACACATCTATGAACAGAAATGTTCCCTAGATGATCCAAAAGCAAGGTGCAGGTAGGATCCGGATAAAGGAAAGCACTGAAGGTGGGGAAAAGGCATGAGTAATGAGGTAGGAAAGCCTAAGAGGTATACCAGGTCAGCATTATAGTTTACGTGCAGATGTCCTCCCAAAGCCTCCTGTGCTCATAGGTGGGGCTTTGGGAAGCGATTGGGGGGTGGGGGTATGATGCTCACCGGTGGACTAACCCAATGATGACCAACCCAAATCTGATGTTCTGAAGTGAAGCCTGATTGGAGGAGGTGGGTTACTGGAGGCGTGGCCTGGAAGGCTCTATCCCCTTCCCCCCTCCCTCGATCTCCTTCCTGCTTCCTGCTGCCATGCCACAGCCTGTTTCTCCTCTGCCATGCTGCTGTGCCTTGGAGCCAGCACCTAGGGACAGAAACCTCTGCAAACCATGAGCCAAAATGTATTGTGTCTCAGCAATGAGAAAGTAACTAGGACAAATCACATATTTACCCTACCTTGCCTTAGAAACTGTACTTGTGCTTAAGGAGAAAATTTGTTTGTTCATAACTGTGCAGAGAATTATCAACTTAGAACATCCCCATTTTGCAACTCCTCATAAAATAGTCATTGATAGCTGCTATAAACATTAGTCAAAAAGTCAGTAGGAAATTTATGTTTATCATTAACTTTGAGACTGACAACATTTGAAAGCAAAGGTCAACTCTAACGTGGCAAAGAGACAACCATACATTGTACACTTAGTAATGTAATGCTATAATAAGTAAACCTTAAATAATCCCTGTGAATTTAACTACTGGCTTATAAGAAATATGTGGGGAAAGGACCCCATAGAAATACAATCTAAGAAATTTCAGACATGGTAAATTGTACAGAAGAAATGATTGTTAATCTTCAACAAAAAATTGCTGGGAAAGTGAGAGTAAAGACATTAAAACGTAATATGGAGACCGTGTTTAGTTCTTGATTTGAATTAATCAACTGTAAATGTAAAACATGTGATGACTGAATAATTTCACATTGGATATGTCATATTATTACAGAACTTTGTCAAAAATTTAGTTATATTAGTGATGTAGTTACATTCCTTTTGAAGTGCTTGTATGTTAAGATATTTATTCATAATTTTAAAAAGCTTACCCTTAAATATTTATTAGTTATATATCTGGAATTTATTTCAACACTCCTCTAAGTGCTGGGACATCTATATATTAATACTTGCTGAAGGTGGCTTTTAATGCATGAGGATAAATTATACTAATTTATTTATTCAAGTATATGTTCGAATACAAAGATGGGATATTTGAATGAGGTAACTTAAATAGTATTTCTGATCTGTCTGATCCCTGAAAGCTTTAACCTTTTAAAACAACTACTCATGGAAAACAGTATAGGACATCTTTGGAAAAAGCAGTTAGGACTATGTGTAAGTATATGCAATATTACCATGAGAAGTCTTCCAAGGCATATTATTTACATAGGAAGGAAACAAAAATCAATCTTAAAAGACTTCTATATATGTTGATTGGCAAGGAAGGCTCTTTGGTCTAGGAATTACAAAACTGCCAAACACCGAGCTTTGTAATCTCATACAATATTTTTTGTAGCTATAGAGCATAAAATCACAGGAAACGAAATAAGAGCAGAAATAATAATTGTATAGCAGGTGTCAGCCTTGTCAGCCTTATTTTATTTAAACCTCACAACCCATCATGTTATGAGAGGCTTGAAGTTAACAGCGTCCTGCCTCAGCCTCCCAGAGTGCTGGATTTAAAAGTGTGAACCATCATGCCCAGCTGATACATGCTTAATTGAAAGGCTACTGAACGAGGTAGACATCAATACGTGGTACCATTTTGGACTTCAGGAGAAACGAGGTTTTGTAGGTGCCATTAACTTATTTAAAGTCAGGTACAGAAGAGACTTGGTCCACTGTGTACTCCTGGTTTACCTAAGACGATGGCGCGCTTGGAAAACTCAATGGGATGGGACAGTACTGGCTGAGGGAAAGCTGTGAAGCTAGACGAGAATTACTGGAAAATTGAAAACGGTTCCCACGGACCTACATTTTTCCTCCACCCTGCACTAGCCTTTACACAGGTCGGGCTCGGGGGTTCCAGAACCAATGGACCCTCAGCACGGGGCACGCAGCCTGGGACCTTCAAACTACATCTCCCAAGAAGCCTTGTGAGCACCCCCCCACTCCACCCGGGCTACGCCGGAAGTGGGGAAGGCTGCATCCGGCGCTGGGGAAAGTGCGAGTTGGTTTTCCCAGCTGTATCCTGTTCGCGGCTATTCTGGTCACACTGGGTTAGTAGCAGCCGAGGGGAGTTAGTCGACTACACGAGCCCCTCTAGGGGCGGTGCCCTGCGTCCCGGGCTCGGCCCTGGGGTCTGGCGTGGCGCACCCTCCCGTGGGGTTGACAGGCGCCGTGGCTGGCGCGCTGGAGCTCCTGGGGCCGGGCGGCGGCCTCCTCTGCTGCCGCGGCGGGCGGAGTTTCCAGCCCAAGTTTTGAGATGGGTCATTAAAGAAAAAAAAAAAGACAAAAGAAAAGAGTAAAAGCGCTACTTCAAATGTTATTTTACTTTTAAAGAAGGATTGTCACAAGAGTGGCAAGAAAGTAAACCGTAATGGGCTTGACCCTTTGGAGAGCCCGTACGGGTGTGCACGTGATGGTTGGATGGGCCGCCCGGGGCTCGTGGTGGGATGCATTGAGTAATGGCGACATAAGTACCAGAGCCTTATAGGAGGTCTTGTTCTGTCGCGTTCCAGTCGTGTGATCTTGGGCAAGTTTTGAGCCCCAGGTTACTACACGTCAGTAAAAGTGGATGTTGATTTAGTTAAAAATGTAAGTCCTTTTAAACCTCAGATTGCTTTAATGACCTCTCAGAATAGTTCCTCCTCTTCTTGGACAGCAAGGGTAGTAGATTACTGTGCCTTCAAATCCTGTTCATCTGACCTGGCAGTAAAGAGGTTAACAAGCAGGCGAGCTAAGTGTCAGATCCGTACACCTCTAGAGTGAGTACCACCTATTTCTACATGGCTTTTGTTGGGGAAGCAAAGGTGAAACGTACAGTTTTTTTTTTTTTCTTCTGTTTAAACTTCTTAAGAGAATGCTGTATACATAAACCTTGCATTGGAAGTAGTGAATGACTTTGTGTGTTTGGAGAACAATTTTGCAATCACCTGGATTGATCTGTGGCAAGAGCTACCATGAGCAAGAGAAAACAGGACAGTGAAATAGTTCACAATAAAAAAATAAAACCCTGAGTGAAGGAATTGTAAAAAAGCTTATGAAAAATAATTATTAAGAGAAAGGCAGCGCAAATGAGACACAATACAGGGGTCTGTTTACATTGGTAAAGTCATAAAAAGTTACAGTTTTTGTTATTCATAAATTTTTAAAGCATTTAGAAACTGCTTAATGAAAGGAGTGGGGAAGTAAATCTAGAGTTAATCAAAAGAAAATTGTTTTTCAGTATTGAGGTCGCCTCTAATTTAACTTGCAAACAGATTTTTAAGTATTAGGTTTTTTCCATTCCTGTGTGTAGGTTTTAATCTCTTGTAAGTAACAGATACAAAAAGGAAATATGAGCAGATAGAAAATAAGAAAGTTAACTATTAGCCGATTTTTGCCTAAATTTTGTTCTTGCTACCCTACAAAATCGATCAGCCAGATTGCTGTTTGAAACCTAAGGCCACAGATGTCAAAAATTATGGGTTATAACTTTTCGTGGTATCCTAAGTACCTGATTGCTTAGAAATGGTAGAACCTAATAGCATTTCACAGAAGAAAAAACTATCTAAAAAGAATACTTGAAAAAGTTCATAGACAATTGAAACATTTTCATACACACAGTTCAGTGTGTGCCCTACAACATGTAATAGGTGATTAGATAACATTTATTAAGAAGTATTGAATGATGGCTTCTTTTTTCTTTTTTTCTAAAACACCAGAAAGACAGAGCAAATAGAGTTAATGATTTAAAAAGCTCTCTTGATTCAAGAACATTGACCAACAGAGCTTGTGTCTAATAATAGATCAAAAATACCTGGTCATCTAATTTGTGTCAAGGGTAATACTGCAGAGCTATGAGCCAAAGAGTAAGTTTTCCGGAATAGTGCTGAGCCATAGGAATTAGCCATTGGAATAAAGCATGTCATGACCTAGCCTAACTCACACTATGAATGAAAATCAGTACCATATGGATTGCAGAATTAACTGCAAGGTAAAGCAATAAAATATTTTTGTGCAAAACTTAGAAAGCTATTGAATAATTAAGTATAGAACCATAATTTCTTGGAGGGCAGGAACCAGTACCTGCCACCATAGGTTCACAGGACACCACAAAAACTCTCTGCCTTTATTTTAACCTGCCCTACTTTGTCCCTTTCATGGCCTCACTCCATACTGAAGTTCCCTCTGGTCCACCCTTGCCTTTTGTAATATGACTGCCCTTCCCTATCTCAGGCCAACACCCACCCCGGGCGTATAAATTGAGTTATAATTCTCAACTGATAACAATTTTGAAATGAATATTGGGATATGACAATTGACTACAATGATGTTTAAGACTATTGTTTTGGAAACTTATTCTAACATTAGTGCTCGAATAACATCCATTGCAAAAAGCAGCTGCAAGTGAGGGTTTTGTTGCCTCTGTTTTCCTTTTTAAGGAAGAAATGTCTTCTGGTAGAAGAAGTCCAAAATGGGAAATAGTTTCTGAATTTCTCAATTCAGCTGCCGAAGGAGATATTGCCAAGTTAACGGGAATACTCCAGTATTCTCCGTCTCTTCTCAATGAAACTTCTGAAAATGGCTGGACGGCTTTGATGTATGCTGCAAGGAACGGCCACCCGGATGTTGTCCAGTTTCTGCTTGAGAAAGGGTAAACATTTCAGACTGTACCACGTGAAAGAGTTTGTGGTTTAATTCCTGGGTTACATATATCCTTTCAAATTTTCTACCTATATTATTGAGCCAGTAAGTAACTCATTGATCAGTTTATTATGTAAACAAATAGCATAATTTCTAACTAAAAACTTAACTTTGTTTTACTGGTCCTGGGAATTAAACCCAGGGTCTTGTGCATGCCAGGCAAGCACTCTGCGTCTGAGCTACATCCATAGCTATATTATTAGTATTATTATTAGCACTGTTATTGAGAAATTAACCTTTCATACGTAATAGTGTATGTGCTACCCAAGCGAGCACAACCTGTCCTATTTAATAGTGAAGCAAATTTATGAGTATTTTAATCTTTTTCTCACAAATAAAAAATGAAAATCTTACTATGATTATGAAGGACTCTTTGTAAAGTTTCTGCATCTCTTTATGCAAAAACTACTAGTTTTTGTAAATTACTTTTAAATTATAATTATCCACATCTCTAATCTTTCCTCACGGTGATTGATTCTTTTAATCTTCCCAATAGTAAGCCGTGTACCAAAATAGGAAAATACATATAAAATCATTAAATGGAGGCACATGTGTAACTAGAAATATTATATTGAAATATGTATAAGACAAAATATTTGCTTCCAATTTTATTTTTCCTGCCCAATTTTTTTCTTCCATCTGTAGGTGTGATAGATCAGTTATCAATAAATCAAGGCAAACTGCACTGGATATTGCTGTATTTTGGGGTTATAAGCATATAGCTAACTTATTAGCTAATGCTAAAGGTGGGAAGAAGCCTTGGTTCCTAACCAATGGAGTGGAAGAATATGAAAATTATTTTAGCAGAACACTACTGGATCGAAAAAGTGAAAAAAGAAATAATTCTGACTGGCTACTAGCTAAAGAAAGCCATCCATCCACAGTTTATATCCTTTTCTCAGATTTAAATCCCTTGGTCACTCTAGGTGGCAATAAAGAAAGTTTCCAACAACCAGAAGTCAGGCTTTGTCAGCTGAACTACACAGATATAAAGGATTACTTGGCTCAGCCTGAGAAGATCACCTTGATTTTCCTTGGAGTAGAACTTGAAATGAAAAAAAATGTACGTAATCATGTTGGAGAAGTCCCAAGAGAAGAGGAAGATGGGTTGGTTGCTTGGTTTGCTCTAGGTATAGATCCCATTGCTGCTGAGGAATTTAAGCAAAGACATGAAAATTGTTATTTTCTCCATCCTCCAATGCCAGCTCTTCTACAGTTGAAAGAAAAAGAAGCTGGTAAGATATGAACACTGCTTATTTGTTTTGGTAATAATCTGACTTGAACTGTGTTGAACTTGCATATAATCTTCAAGAAGCACATTTTTTTCCAGTAAGCAATAAAATTAGTTTGTCTTCATTAGAAACTTCCTGAAATGTTCAATCTATAACACTACTCTCTGGGGCAGTCACTGTGTTTTAACCACCCAAGTTAGCTTCCTAAAACTAACCTTAATATTATGGTGATTTCATTTAATTCTTCAGCTACTGTTATGCACTGAACATAATCTCAAAGCCCTCAACTGCTTTGTCTTTTGTTGCTGAGTCATTTTATCCCATGGTAAGAACTAGAGTTTTAATCTAAATGCCATATAAATGTTGTAACCCGGCCTGTGTTTTTTGTCTGAATGCACTTTTTAAACAAAAACCTCATAGTAGATACATTTACAGTGTGGATTATAGGAGGAATGACAGCAAAATGTGGAAGTCACTTATGAGGGAATTGGATATTATAATAGCTCAGATAAGAAATCCAATGGCTTGCACTAGAATGGTTGTAAGGAAGGTGAGAAATTGAGATATTCTGTATGTAGAGCTGGCAAAAAGGGATACATGGTGAAGTAGAAGTGGAGATAAAACCAACAGTAACTGCTAATAGTTAAGCGAAGGATATAATAAAAAAAGCAAGACGGACTGCTGGGGGATTTTAGTAATGATGCTGTTTCTTTATAAGAAAAGGTGATGGATAGAGCAGTGACAGCGAGATAGACTTGGAGTAAATTCAGAATTTTCTTTCAGATTGAATTTTTGAGAGGGATCTTAGAACTCAGAGGGCTGAATAGAGAGACTCACCGCAGCCATCAAGAAAGCGCCATCAACAAAGCGATATTTAAGTCCCAAGAACCTACCGAGATTACTTAGAGAATTGAAAGCAACAAGGAAATCACCTCAATCCATCAAAAATTTACAAGTCAGGTCTAAGCAAAAGGATAGAGAAGGTCACAGCATCACCGTAATGTCCGAGGAAGTCAAGACAGCAGAGTATTTCAAGAAGAGAGTGGTCAAGTATGTCAAATGCTGTTAGGACTTTGAGTACATTTTTTTTTTAAGAGAACCTTTGGTTTTGGTATGATGAAGCTGTTGGTGAATTTGGTGCAAGGAAAGTCAGAGGCGTGAAGGAACAGAAATGAGTTAATGAGGGGCGGGAAGAATTCCTTCGTCAGTGCCTACCTCCCCTTCGCCACGGGGTCTTCCGGAGACTGCGCGGAGAGCCTGCTGAGGTGTATTTTATCTCCTCACCTGTGAGCAAAACCATTGGATTTTTCTTAGGGATTTTTAAAAACTCTTCTCTTTGGACATATACAGATCATTTTCACCTTAAAATATACACGATTTTATATATCTTTGTTTTGTATATGCACATGTATGTATATATACTCCCAATATTTTAAGATGAAAATGATCTTATAAATGAGCTAATTGCTTTTTTCTTATTAGTAAGGAAACTGAGGCCCCTACCCTCACTCACTGGATAATCTCACACTATTACTTTTCTGTATCTGTATCCTCTTGTAGAAGATAAGCACAATTACAGTGCCTTCCTCCCTCGTGGGATTTCGCTAAACATTAAGTAAATAAGTAAGGAAGGAAATCGAACTCATGGCCTCGCACTTTCCAGGCAGGTGCTATACTGCTGAGCTATATCCCTGGTTCTAAGTAAATAATTTTATATAAAGTTCTTTACATGATCGTTGGCACATAGTCCTTGATGAGTTGTTTTCTCCTATTATAACGATCCTGAAGTAATTGCAGCACTCTAGTGAAAGTAACGTGTTATAAGGTAATAGACAGATATTAAACGTTGCCTGTAATTCATTGACTTTCATTGTCACTTTCTCAATTTAAATGTTGTTTATTATAGTTTTGTTTCAAAAATTTCTTAGGTCAAATAATGTGTTTTAAGGAGAGCAAGTTCATCAGCCATTTAAAATGCAGTTTCTAGTCTTATTAACCCAGTGGAGGTGTTTCTGGTCAGGCCATGTTAAATACCAGTGAAAAGGGTATACCCAAAGTGTGTACATTCTATAATATATGCTGTGAGACTTTTTCATAAGGTTAACCACCGCTGTTGTATGTGCAATATATTTTAATGGCATGGACCAGCCTGAAGTGACTACCGTTTCCTGAGTGTTTCTTTCACAGTTCAGTTCAAGTCTCTTTTGGGAACTGACTTTGTAGTACTTTACTGTTTTGTTTTAGTTCTGTTTTTACAGTGCTGAGTATCTAACTGAGAGCTTCCCACGTGCGATCCACATGCACTACCACAGAGTCACATCCCCAGCACAACTGTGGTGTTTTGCTAAAAGTCATTGTAAAGACATATTTGTAAATTCATTACATACTACAAATATGCACACCAAAAATTTAAAAGTCTATGGTTAAAAACCTGAGGTAATAGTGTATAAGGTGGATTATTAGTTCGCCTACCTTATATGAGAATTATATTTCATTCAAATTAAAATTAAATCTAATTTTCATTTTTCATCTAAAAGATTAAATCTTTTACTTTAAGGGAAGAATACCCCACATAAAACAAGTACTAAAATGACTGATCACAGCTATTCAGAAAACTGTATGTGTTTATTTGCTTGAAAACATCCCTACATGTTAATTTCTTACAATTTATCACTGCATAAGACTTTTGTGTGCTTTTTTAAAAAGGTGTTGTAGCTCAAGCAAGATCTGTTCTTGCCTGGCACAGCCGATACAAGTTCTGTCCAACTTGTGGAAGTGCAACCAAAATTGAAGAAGGTGGATATAAGAGAGTGTGTTTGAAAGAAGACTGCCCTAGCCTCAATGGCGTTCATAATACATCATACCCCAGAGTGGGTAAGCACTTTCTTTTGCAGCTACCTGGAATCCTGGGGAATAAGACATTTCTAGAAAGACAAATTTTTAAAGGAGCTAAAAGGTTTAACTTGTTACTAAGAGCATGTTTTGCTATTAAAACTGTATTAAAGTATTATGTACTCTTATGATTTTTTAATCAAAGATATTGTACATAATTAGTCATTTCTTAATGTTGGCTAATTCGATATGAGTTTGGTGTGTTGAGGTACATGATTTTATTTTATTTTATTTATTTATTTTTTTTTTGGCGGTACTGGGGATCGAACTCAGGACCCTGCACTTGCTAGGCAAGTGCTTATTCCACTGAGCTGTATCCCCAGCCCAGAGGTACATGATTTTAAAAGCCAGCCACTCTGACTCCTCCTTTGGAGAGAGAAAGAAAGCTCCCAGCAATTCAGTGCCCGCTAAAGCATTGCCAGAGCAGTATGGCAGGGAGGTAGGCACTCATTACTGCTGGTGTCTGCCTGTGCTTTCTTCCCTTCTGGTCACTGCTTTGTGTCTGCTGTACATTTGGAAAGCTGATAACCTAGTGCTTCAAAACTGTGAGACACAAACAGACCTGTTAACACCCGAGGAGTTCTCCATGGAGTAAAATACATAGCTTAGTGACATCTGTTTTTGTTGTTCTGGAGCCTTTTACATTTAATTCCTAGTTCTTAATCATGATATAGTAAGGAGAGTTTGCTACGTTAGTGACTTTTAAAGAGGTGAACTCTTCTTTGAAATTTTTTAATGACTTTAACAAAGAGCCACATGACCTTTTAAAAATATTTTTCTGGAATGGAAAAGAGGGAAATCTATTGTATTTACTATAAAAATTTAATTCTTCCATGTCCGTGTATTACAGAGTCAGACTTTTTTCTCATTAAAAAATAATATGCATACCATACTCTAAGTACAGAATAAATGTTACTAAGATTGTGGGAAGGAAAGCAAACCTGGTCTTTAGCTTACTGATAGTATTCCACAGAATTTCTCTGGGATATTCCCATCATCAGCCACATCAGAGCAGGAAGAAGCAATTTCCTATAAACAGAAAAGAATCTTATCCCTAGAGGAAATACACCTTTGGTGTCATCCTACCAGACAGTGACTTTACACAGTAAGTCTAAATTATTTGTTCTTGTCATTCAGGTATCTGATTTCTTTTAACAGATCCAGTAGTAATCATGCAAGTTATTCATCCAGATGGGACCAAATGTCTTTTAGGCAGGCAGAAAAGATTCCCCCCAGGCATGTTTACTTGTCTTGCTGGATTTGTTGAACCTGGTAAGCATTGTCTGAATACATTTTATAATTTCATTTAACATAATTTCCAAATAAAAATTCGAGGTATAAGTTATAATTATATCTTGAGTTATAATTTCTAGTAAATTATCATGTTGTAAGTCATTTTTTAAAATTTTTAAAAATGTATCATTTTAGAGACATACTATAGGTCTGGGGATATGACTCAGTGGTGTAAGTGCCTGCCTAGCAAGCACACGGCCTTGGTTCGATTCCCAGTACCAAAAGAAGAAAAAATAAAGACATAATGTAAACATGATATAATTTTCATACTTTACTATTAATTTCATTCATTAAAAATTCAGTACTCGTTCTTTGATACTTTGTTCTTGGTCAAGTCTCCTAGATGATTTACACCTCTCTTCTGTGCATGTCCTCACTGTTGCCTTCCAAAAGGGCCTTGCTGTTCGCCCCAGTACATGAGTGAGCCCTGCGCCTTGCATTCACGTTGTTGTGCCACCTGACTTGTCCCTGTGGCTGGAGCCTAACATTCATTCACCGTGTGTGCTTACTGGATGCCAGTCCCATAAAGGCAGGATCTTTGGTTTATTCATTTCTGCCTCCCAAGCCCTGAAAGTGCATGTCTCACATGTATTAGAGACTCAGTGAGTCCCTGGGGAATAAATAAATGCATACATTGAATTAGTACTTAATTTCATCTTCAGTTGTACACCACATCACTAGATAACAGCAGTAAACCTGTGTGATATAAGGCTCATTCCTAGATGTTTTGTATACTTCACTCACATCTCACAGCCTCATAGTAGAAACTATCATAGCAGTAAGTAGGAGGCACGAAGGCACAGAGACTGATAACTCACCCAAGATCACTCAAGTCTGTGCAGTTTGGCTTCTGAGTCCTTGTTCCTAATAGTAGTTCTAGGTCAGTTTTTAACTGCCAGACTATGTGAATATTCTGTAATGTATTCCTTCTGTCTGCTGTGAGCAGTTAGTGTGTTTTGAGGCTCTTCCTATTACAAACAGTTAGTATTTTATTTTTCTACTTATGCACTTGCGAGAGTTGTCCAGGGTGTATTCACAGAGTAGAAAGATGAGTTGTGTATTGTGAGCATATTAACCTTTTCTTGATGTTACCAAATAGCACAAGCAAGTGTTCTTGCCAATTTACCCTCCCACCAGCAGTACATAAAATGTTGCATTATTCCATATCTTCACCGCGTTAGGGTTTTCACATTTTTAATTTGTCATTCTGAGGGTTATGAAATAGCCATTGTTTTCATTTTCATTTTACTGCCGATGGAGCGTATTTTTCAGATGTACATTATGCATCAAGTTCTCCTTTTCTTTGAATTCTGTTTATGTCATTTGCCTTGTTTTTGTTGTGGTTATTTATCCTCCTTTATTTTTGATTTTAAGAGTTTACAAATATATATGTTAATCTCTTCTTTTTATGGTATTACGTTAACTGATGACCTATTTTGTTATATAATAAGTCCCAGACTTACTAACAAGTTCCATTCTAGGAGAATGATCCTAAGTCAGAGTTGTTCATAAGTGTGACGAAGTGAGTCTCACACACCTGTGTGACACATGTATACAATGTGTACCCTTGTGCACTTTGCAGCAGCACCCTCCAGATCACCCTGCTTCTCCTCTTGCCTCTGGATATCCTGGGCTCTGAGTGAGCACTGTACCGCTGTACACTATGGCACTGCACAGTGAGCACACAGCAGCACCGCTGTAACAGTACCTGGCACACACCTGAAGCTACTTTGCGATTTGATCATGTCTACCATCTTGTTTTGATGGATAAGTTCTTAATTTTTGTGTAGGAAATTTATCAAAATTTGAAATTAGAAACTACATTTTAAAGTATATTTTGCTAAATAAGACTATATGTTGCTAAATATTTATAAATTTCCACATACGTTTACTTAAAAAACTGTTTCCTCTATTTCCTCTATTCCTCTCTTCAGATTCTCAAGTCTGTGGAAATCAGAAATATAGAGGACATTTATAGGCATCACATTATTTTCTCCAGGCTGAATCAATAGTCATTTAGTGGAAAACAATTTCTTAAAAAGAAAGAATACTGAATTTCATTATATGTGATTTTTAAATTCCTTTAGTGTCCTGAAAAGTTGTCTGTAGTTACTATTTGATATTGTAACAAGAGTTTCAGCTTTTACAAGGGAAAGAGCCATTCTAAAAGTCATGTAAGGATAACTTGTACCTGTTTGCTGATAATGTATAAGTGGGATAGTATCTATGATGTTTGTATAATGTTTAGCCTGTAGTATGTTGCGCATCATTGTAGACTTTATAGCTATTATTCATAAAATGTACCTGGCAAATCTGGAGTTTTAAGGTAGGAAAATTTTCTTGTTGACATTTTGATGTTCTATGTATGGTCACAACCTTTTAAAAATAATGTTTTCTTCATTCTGTCCTATAGTTACATTCTTTGAATTGTGTTTCTCTCCAGAGTGGCTTTCAAATGCTTGTTCCCTTTGAAGCACAAAATGTCCAGGGTGTGTTCATCAACAGCTTGTGCTTTTGCCCCGTTTGATTAGGGGAGACAATCGAAGACGCTGTTCGGAGAGAAGTAGAAGAGGAATGTGCAGTCAGAGTTGGCCACGTTCAGTATGTCTCCTGTCAGCCATGGCCGATGCCCTCCTCCTTAATGATTGGTTGCTTAGCCGTGGCGGTGTCTACAGAAATTAAGGTTGACAAGAATGAAATAGAGGATGCCCGCTGGTTCACTAGAGAACAGGTGAGGTTCTAAAGTTCAATTTAATTTCCTTCTTCTATTGATTGTTGCCTGACAGTATTGGTTTGGGCACGCAGCAAGGAAGCATATTTTCCACAAATTGAATGAAAGACCATAGCCCGCTTGTTATGCATGGATTACAGGGTAACCGATCACTCCATGTAGGAAGGGTGCATGTTCACTGGTGTGTCCTATTTTACCTCATTTTAGTAATGATTGGTCCTGTTTCATTTCAGACTTCAGGTGTCATTCCTTCAAATTAATGATAATGGTGTTCGGTGGACTTCAAGTGCACACACATTAGTTCAAAAATAAGAAATGGGAATATTTTTCTTAAAGTTGTTTTATGTTTTAGTTCATACCATTTAAACAAGTAATTCTGGGGGGAAAAATCAGTGGACATTTTTAAAGTTTTTATTTAGAAATGTACCAAAAGCCAAAAGTGACATAACCATATGACAAGCAGACACTCACATGAACTTTGGAAACAGCATCTCTAAATAATACAACAGAACATAAATTACTTTTCTGTGTTTTCCATGACCTGAAATATTTATATGGCAGACAAATAGTTACACTAGAGTAGTAAAGCCCTGAAATCCTTTCTGACTGCCTTCGTAATATTAATTTTATTGTATCCTCAGTCCCCAAAGGTAGAAATGAGATTATTGTTTCAGAATTTTAGAAGAAGGAACTCTGTCCCAAAAACTGACTTTTCTTTGAAATTAAGTGTGGAGCATGTATTTTGCTTTTTCGTGACCTCATTTTCTGAGAGAATATCTTTCTGGAGCACCGTAAAAATTAAAACACTAATTCAATGAAACAAAAATGCTGTACTAAATTTTGTGTTTTGACTATGGATATTGTCACTTTGTACTGTTGTTATTCACTCTAAAGCCATCACGTTTTAGTTGAATTACATAATCGTGGAAGTAGTACTTAAACACAGCAGTGCTGAAATCTTAATGTGTCGTCTTATGTATTCCAGGTTGTGGATATGCTAACCAGAGGGAAGCAGCAAGCCTTCTTTGTGCCACCAAGCCGAGCCATTGCGCATCAATTAATCAAACACTGGATTGGAATGAGCCCCAATCTCTAAATCAGAGTATTAGGCTTTGAGTATTATTTTGTTTCTAATACCACTTTTCAATTGAGATTAGAAATATTTAATGTTCTTTGCAGTATCATAACACAAAATACTTTGATGGGCTGTCAGAATATTTTTGAAGTGTTCTCTCCTTCATTAATCACAGAATTCACATTTTTATAAATTTCAACATTGCCTCAGATTTCGTTAAATTTGAATGAGACTGAAATTTTTTGATTGTGCATCACAGTTTTATCTTACAAACCCTATTTCTAATAAGAGACATCATGTTGTAAAGAAATATACTCTAGAAATGCGCATAACCCTACATTTCTTGTAGGTATTAGTCTGCTCACTTAAACGCCTGATGTGAGAAGTAAAACAAAATTTTAATGAATTTGGGGCTTACATTGATTTCTAATCACTTCATTGCTGTAAAGGTTCTATACGTTACCAGGGTCTGACCTTTGCTCATCTGTATGTGGCAGCCCCACTCAGCAGTTCTCCCTGGTTTTGTACACCAGCAGTGGTGCTGTGACAGGGTCGCTCTTAGTCTAATTTGACCAAGGCTAAGAATTTCTTACTTTAACAACCAGTTCTACCAGTGATCTCAGAATAGCACCTTCAGAGGAGAACTAGCGTGAGAGCACACCACTGTGTCTGGGACTTGTCTTAAACCTAAAATCAGTCAGTACGTCTGTTACTACTTATGCCCAAAATTGTTCTTAAGATAAATCAAGATTCTCTGCTTTTTCACTTGAAATTATACATGTTTAAAAGGAATTATCCTCAAAGATTAGATACTAAATAAATCCCAGATATATTTACATATTCAGTGAAAAGCAGGTTTATTTCATTTTGTGATAAGGAAATCTTTGTTAGCGGAATAAACTGTATGATGGTTCCCACCAAAACTTACAATATTCAACTCCAGTGTCAGTGAGTGCATTTCACAGCTGAATCAGTAAGTAGTACAGTAGTTCACAATGTTGCAACATAGAAACATATATTTTACAGGCTATTTTGAAATTATTTTAAAAGATAGTTTATAAATGTACAAATTTATATAATTTAGCCTTACACTATTGTATGTTAGAATTGGAAGAGACTTTTATTCTATAGTTAAGTAAAAGGAAATCCTGAAAGATACATTTCATTAATTGGTGAAAATTATACTAATAATTAATTATAACAACCTGTACTATTTAATCCAGGGCAAGAGTCTGCCTCCAAAAGTAAAAAAAAGATTTTACCAAAAAATATGTGGACTAGATTAAGAAAAGGGATGAAAAGAAGAATAAATTTAACTTGCCAAATGTTGATAAATCTTTAGGTATAATACTTAATATTTATCTTAAAAAGATAATTTTGTTGGATGAAACCTTTACTAATGAACAGTTTTTAGTAGTTAATGGAGGCTTGTTGATATCAGAACTTCAAACCAAGTAAGACTTAAGCAGGACATTTATAGATGTGGTATCATAGTGACTGCATAGTTACATGGAAAATAAGGTGCCTTGGCTATTATGAAATACAATGGCTTAAGGTTCAGTTTTACTCCACATGTACATTTAATACCTGCAGATTCTACTATTACACTGTAAAATTCCACGTCTAACTAATGGTAGAGTTGGAAAGTAAAATATAAAGTGTCAGAAAATACAGTTATAAATTTAGTTTCAGTTATTTAATCCTGTACTTGAGAAAAATGAGTATCTAAGTAAGTTATTGCTTTAATAATTATTACTAAATTGCTAACCTCCGTGAGGCGAACAGGTACCTGTAAATAGAAGGGATAGTCAATTCAAACCTGACGGTGTGCCGCGAGTGTACTCTAATGGAAACAAATGTGACATTAAAATATTTATTTTATGTTTTGTGTGCTTTACATTTTTTAGTGTTTTGATAAATTTCTTTTGACAAGTGGGAAAAGCCAAATGTTAGTCATTATCCCCTATTTAAAGTACGGTAAATATTTAAAAAATGTAAAAGCCTTCTTTAAGGTTTCCACTATATGGAATAAAGTTTTGATTTGAGGGCTGGGAATTCACCTCATCCATAGAGTGCTTTCCCTAGCATGCACAAGGCCTTGAGTTTTTTTTCCAGGACTGGAGAAAAATTGGAATCTTAAATTTTGTTCTTTGGGGTCACATACCTGCATGTGCACGTGAATTTGCAAGCCCATGTAGATATTAAGTAATTCTCAACATCTAGGTTTAAAACTAGTATTATGTATACACCTCGTATTATATATTTTTTCATTACTTTTCTAATATTGCCAGTCATGGCATTTTGACATTGTTACTTGTTTAGCATTCATGAAGATTTAAAAACACATGTATTTTATTTGAAAAAAATGAGTAAATCTCTAGAGTCAGGTAAGGATTTGAATGAAGTCAGAAGAGACCACCACAGAAGTGACACCAGGAGATAGAAGAAGGAAGTGTAAATATTTGACCCCAAAAAACTAGATTAAATCTCACCTCAAACAGTAACAGGAGACAACTGGTCCTAGAACTGGGCTGCCAGTGTGAATTCGTGGACTATTAGATGCAAGTGTCTTATGAAACAAATTCATTCGTTATGTAGAATAAAATTTCCACGGTGCAAATTTTATTAGAACCAGTTGTTTGGTTCTGAATACATAGGAGAGCTAGGTAGGTAATAGGTGTTGAGTGAGACTTTTGTGTTTGTTAAATGACAATTTTCTCTAATAAAAAAGGTAGGGCAAAGTAAGTTCAGTGTGAAAAATTAAGGATTTCTGTCTTCAAAATAAAATCTAGGTCTTGAGGCAGACCAGGAGTTGGGCCAGAGGGCAGGGGAGTGTGATGTTCGGAGTAGCGGAGAGTGATCAATGAGAGGACAGAGTGCTCGGGAATGCCGCAGGGACAGGCTGTACTGGGGGGCAGGACATGTTAGCAAGCACCTCCATCTGCAAAGAGGCACTGACTAAGACCTAACAGGAAAATAAATCCTGAAAATGAGTTTTCATTTTCTTCACTGGACTTTATTTTCTTTCTCACCAGGTTACTCGGCCAGAATTCAAACCAGTGTCTGAAAGATTGTTTACAATAAGATTTCTCTCATACTGTAGAATAGGTTACTATATACAATAGATTTTCAAATAACTCAAGCTTCTTAAAATAGAAATGGTCAAAAGAAGGACCATTCAAGTAATAATGGTATGAGAAAAATAGGAAATCAGTAGCCTGAGTTCTTGTTCGGGGGAAAAAAATTTTTTTTCCAACTGACAGAATAAAGTATTTGGGCTACTAGTTGTACCCCCACTCTGTTTTCATGGAGGGCATCCACGTGTGACGGTACCCCTGGGCAAACCAGCGCTTCTTTATTCCTTCCAGAATACTCTGGTCCTGTCTTTATTGCAAAGCAGACAAAGTCCTAACTCCAGACAATGGCTGTTTCATTCACAACTCCGTTATATATGCTTTCTAGAGTAGTGAGGAAGCAGTGAAAGCAAGTTAGGGAAAAAAAGCCATTCCAACAATGGAACCATTTTTCTTTGTACCTGAAAGTCTGATCAGCGACAAACGGCACCAGAAAGAATGAGAAAATGTTCTAGGTTTCCATCCCTGGGCCCAAGAGGACTGTACTAAACCTATGCTTTGTCTCATGTCAGTGTAGAACATTCTTCTAACTACTTAATGTGCAAGGTGGCTTTTATTTTTAATGAAAAAGTTGCACCCAGGAGTAGCAATTGGAGATGATACTCTTAACCTGTTTTAGAACAGAGTGAATGAACAGGTGATGTAGTCTGAAGCTAATTTGTGTTTACTTCTTAACCTGCCCACTTTAGCCAAATTGTAGTCTGCTGGAGCCGTGATCTGAACCCAGCGGTAGAGTGCCTTATTAATATTTATGACTGCTCGCAGGTGGCAGTGAGCTGAAATCATCTCTATCAGTGAGAGTAAAGTGATTTTAAATGCCATTTATCTAACAGCTATAGTGCATGGTTATTTTACATACCTTTTTGCTGGGTTTGTGTTTATGGAACGGGTTTGAATACTCTAGTACCAAACTGTTTAGAAAATTTGGAGCTCCCTGGAAGAAATGCCCCTGGGATGTGTGCAAATTGAAACCTCAGGGGCCTCCTTGGTGGCGACCAGCATAGCAAAGGCTTCAGTAGGAGTAAACAAATGAGCAGATAGTGGGGATTCGTGTGTTGTGGGGTGATAGAAATAACCATATATCTACATGGACCTCTGAAATATTTCCAGACTGTATTTTTAATTTACTTTGTACAGATTGCCACATTTGCCATACCAATCTTTTTCTTAATTTCCCAGTTATTTAATATATTTCATGAATAATCACATTTTCATTTCATTTTGATGGTAAATCTATAACATAAACAGCACTAAAAACAGTACATACATTCTCCTTGCGCAGTGTATCTAACATCAGTACCAACAGACTGTACCCATTCAGGTGACTTCTAGACCACATTAAGGTTATTTTTAACCTATTCTTTCCGAAGTATTTCTAAAAATTACTTATGAATCCCTTTATACAGCAATCTAAAAGAGCAAGTCTCTGGTTAGCTTATTCTGAGAATAAAAATATTTACACAAAACTTTATGTGTAAGTGATATCGATAATTTCATTTTCTCAATTGTAAAGTGATTTTTAATTGGCGAGGGTGGAGTACCTTTTGCAAAGACACATTGCTTACAAATAACTGGTAAACAATGTGTTAGTATTTCACTCTAAATGTTTGCTTACAAGAGCTATCAAAAATATCACATGGCATAGACTAAGGCACTCAATTTTAATTTTCAATCTTGCATTTTGGTCATTTTTTCAAATTAGTTTTTTATCATTGTTATTCTACATATTTATAGGGCATCTTCTCTATACTTTCTTGGTTCTCAAATTTCTATCACCAGTAATCAACTGAACATACCTGCTTAGATGTCCCTGCATCTCCCAAGTACTACTCAAATTATCTTTTCTCCCTCTGTCAGTGCCCAGCATGTAAGCTTGGGCATTGCTATTGTTAATTTACCTACTTTCTTACTCGGTTGCACCCCGTGGCCAGTCTGTAAATCCTGTGCCCTTTATTTCCAAATACTTCTCGAATTTCAATTTATTTCTTTCCTGGTCTCCATTCATATTTGTTCTCCAGCTGTCTATCTCCTCTCTCTGTCTCTGTTTCTCTGCTCTCCCTCTCCCTCTCCTTCCTTCCCGCCATTCACTGCTGCCGTCCTACTTCAGACCATTTGCCTGGTTTCTGCTTAAATTTGTCTCATCCAGTTTTATTCCAGTGTACTTTTCACACTCCAGCCACATATGTCTTGCTAATACATAATTTTGGCTTGTCTTTCTCTTACTTAAAGCTTCAAGAGACCCACTCTGGGTAAAGGAAAAGTTCGATTTTCCTAATATACCATTTTACCTCCCCAATTTCAACTCTTAACGTTTCCCTTTCTTCCAAATCCTTATGTATACACCATAATTTATGTTCTTACAAAGAATAGAAGAACCTAAATCGTTGTTATGCATTAGTAACATTCACCAAATTCAGTTGCAAAAGCTATGACAAATATATCCTGCTAGTTAAATAGAAATAATATTTCATTTATTCAAAGATTCTAAACTATCTTTATTGCTGTGTTCGCGGTGTATAATGTCTGTGTTCCCCATGGGGAGTGCGAACATCACCATAACACATCTTAATTCTTTTCCCATCCTCTTACCCTCCCTCCTGCCTCCATCCCTTGGTCCCCTTTTGCAAACATCTGTCTCACTACACTTTATATTTCCATATTTCATGAGATGTCAAAAATTTTAAGTCAGGGCCTGTAGTACTTATAGCAGTTTTATAAATGAGCACACGGAATCTAGTGAAAGTCAAATGACTCTCCCAAGCAACATGGGGTATGACAATAGGACTGAAATTTAAGTCTTGTGAATCAGAACCTATAAACTCTAGCATACCCTACGCTTCGGCCCACTTGTAACACACATGGGTAAGTGAACTACCCAGTAAGGAGCCTGATCTGTGTAAACAGCCGAACTACACCACTTGCTTTCATCGTTGTCCAGCTTGGTTTCTCCGTCGTCCGTACCACTTGGACACTGTAGCTGCGTTTCCTGCACATCTCTAACAAAACTCCTAAGCCACAGAAGCACACCGTGCATCGTTGTGCACTGAAAGTATTTTTAAAAATAAGCTATTAAGAATGATTAATATGGATAATAATAGACTGATTAAAGGATAATAGACCATTCCTGACACTGCATAAGATTAAATATGCTAATCAGGTTTTGGATTTAGAGAACTCCGTGTCGTTCCAAAGTAGAACAATACAAGATACTCAGATCTTTCCTTCATTCTCTTGCCTTTCAAAATATAACTTTTATTTGATTCATGTTTCCTTGGCAGCTGAGTGATTTATGAAGGCTTTACCCAGGTGAGCTGACCATATATGAGTATTTCCTTTATAAGTATTCTCTTCTGAAATCTTTGATGTCCTAAATTAGTTGCTTGGTGAAGGATAATAGCAAAGAGAAATTATTTGAATTGTGTATCTGAAGACAATTTAACAACAAATTTCCTTCCAATCACAAAATATACAGCACCTGTTTATAAGTAACTGTTAATGGAGGATAGGGACATCCAAAGATTCTAAATAATCAATGTATTTAGAGGACTTTATTTATGCTAAGAAAGACATCATATGCACATTTGAATAGCCATTATCCATATCCTAATTTGGTTATTTCAATAATTTGTGCATTTGGAAAGCAAGGAAAATGCAATTGACAAGCTGGGCTTCGGAGCATAATTGAAATTCATTCTGAATGCAGGAAGGGTCAGTTTCATTTCTCAGCACAAGACCTTGTTTTCAATTGCTGTGTTCTGCTTTGTTTCTCTCACAGCATTAAAGGCACTAATCACAAAATGATTTCTTTATCTACTTAAGTTGGGAAAGTTTTTCTTCATTAATTTTATACTTTTGCTTAAATAAATGTTTATAATTAATTTTAACTGCATTCATTACCCAAAACGTTGTGATCTAAACTCAAAAAAGAAGATATTGAGGGCTTTAGTATTTTACTATGACAAATATAATTACTCTGTTCTCTGGGTCAATTTTTCAGGAAGAATATTCTGGTGAATATCTTTTGTATGAATAATCCCCAGTCAAATTTTGCAAAATAATCTACTTACAATCTTGCTGTCAGTTTATCTTTAAATAATGTGTCTCAAGATTTTTAGGGCAGTATATGTTTGCTATAGAAGATTCCCTTCACCGCTAAGGATTCAGCCAGGGGTTGTTGTCTTCCTTGCTCAGAATTTAATCTTCCTCTCAGAATTTAAATTTGTGTTTGTAAGTATCCTAAAATCCTTTACTTGGAAAGAAAACTAGAAAGAAAGAAAAAAACCCTACCCTCTACTTTTGTTTTAAGACAGTGTTTCAGGTAATAGCAAATGATCTTTTTAAAAATTTTATGTGAATCATTAACTTTTCAAATAAATGTGTAGTGACCATGTGATGAAATTATAATTCAAATGCTCATAAAATGGTCATAATGTCTTCTTTCCAAGGAAAAATATCATCCAATTTCCATATTTTCAAATAAGTCTTTAATTCACACCGGAAGAATTTAACTGTGAAGGATCAGATACTAAAGTCTTTCAGCAAATACAGTGCCCCTTTCATAGACTGGTACTTGATTAGTTTTGCAAAATGTACAGTAAAAACTGTGAATGTGGTCTGGTTTGTGAGGATGAATACATACTACACAAAATGCACTAACATATTATTCTTATCTCATGAGACTGCCCAGACACTGGTGAATTGATATGTAATGAGGTTTTTACCCCTGATTATCTGTCCAGTATAAACCCAGTCAGAAAGTGATTACATTAACATATTAATTCTAAGCATAATTTGTCATTGGACAGACTGCAGTTTGCAAATGTTTTTATGACATTGTACAAAAATATATCTGCACCAGATCCCATCACTCCAGCTATGCAAAATGGAAGGTCAGAACTAGATACCAAACATACATTTTTAAATAAACACTTTTGTATTACCTTGAAAAACAATGATTACTTTGGATTAAGATACAGAAAATAATTTAGTGAATAAAGTGAATACAACATGTTTTAAAATAGTGATACTAAATTAATGATTTCTTCTTTAGATCTATTGATTAAAATTTCAAGACCCTTGAATCTCATATTAATATTCTTACCAAATTCATCTTTTAGAGGTAACATAAATTCATGGTTATTCCAGGTACCTGGAATTAGGAATTCTGAACAACTAAGGAGGTATAACATTGCCCAAAATACCCTAAATGTGGCTAAAAATAATTAGCTCACTAAATAGTTAACGATAACATTGCCACTAAAACATTTTGAAGAGTACATTTATTGCTTTGTTGTGTATAAATTGAAGATGTAATGCACCATTTTCTAGGCTACATTATCAAACTACAGCTTTGTTTAGGTAATAAGTATTTGAATGCTTATTAATTTCAAGATTTTCTTACTCTAGACATTAGCAGTGTGGTTGTACATGATTTTCCTCAATTCTAGGCTGGAAAGAGATGAAGATATTAAGAGGGTTTCACTTTGAGCAACTCAAAACTCTAGTGTCTGCAGAATTGATGAGATCTTCCCCTAGGGAAGACCTTTCTATACAATATACTTCCAGGGAGGAAACTCAGTAAGATGTCACCGAGCCACAGCAATCCCGTATTTTGAAAGAATTACATACAGAGGGTTCTGTAGGAAGATAGAGACTCTGGATATGCAAATACTACTTCCAACTGAGGTTAAGGTTGAATATTTGAAAGGAAAGAGGAAATTACTGAAAACTAGCAGGAGTTGACAATGCCATTGTTATTAAGCCAGGAGAGAATGGCCCTGTTGTAGCGTGCTTACTGTAGTAGCGTGACTCCTTGAAAAAAAGACAGCATCCGTCTTTAGGAAATTTGCAGATTAAACTTCATTTAGATAGCTAAAGTCTTAGTTGGAAAAGTAGTCCTGAGATGCATTTAGTTAGACTTTTGTTACAGTTCTTTTCTCTTTATTTTAAGGAGAAAAAAAAAATAACAACAAAAACAAAAACAGAACGCACAAAAACAGTAAAAACAACACAGTATTTCAAAACAAGATGATAGGAACTAACAATGATTGTTATATCACATCTTCAACGAAGTTGCCCAGATAACCTTTTGGAATTTTTACAAAGTATCTAATGATATACTAAGTGCACATATATGCTTTACATTTTATCTTTCTTCTTCTTAGTGGAAACATACTTTTTCAGTAAACTTTATTATTTGAAATACATGTGTTGAAATGAAATTGTCTTATTTTACACAGTACAGTTAGTCAAAGAGAATAACATAAAATGTAACATGGAACTTAGTGAATTTTGGAAATGTGTTTCTTAAGATAGATTCTGAAGTCCTTGTGCTGGTCAAGGTCAAGCAGGGAAAGCTACAATTACAGACTGTTCAGATCTAGCAGCTAAAAAAATCTTACATTTCCTAGGGTTCCACTTGGAATTGAATAGAGTGGTTCCTCTTTCATACTTTGATATTTAATTCATGCACCATTCTCCATGTTTGATCTAGCTAAACTTGTATTATAACAGTCAATCTAAAGCCAAAAATGTAATAAAGCATAGTAAGATCTAGTTATTTAGGGATTCCTAGTCTAAGAATATCATGATAATAGTACATGGAGTATAACTGTATCTTCCAAACCCAGGAACATTTACCACCGCTAGTATAGAAAATGTTTTGATGTAACATGAAGATACTTCCTTTTTATTACTTAATTGTTTTAGAATATATTTTAGATATACATTAATATCTCATGTATATTGAAGCCTGCCATGAAACAAAAAAATAATTAATGAATGAAAAAACTACTGAAGAAATGACAGCACCAGTATATCGTGGATATAGTAAAGCCCGTGAAGGAAGTACACAAGTGCAGCTGGAAAATAACAGAGCACGCCATGTTCATTCATTAATACAAAACATATTTGTTTACTATGTTCTTTCCACACAGTAAGAATGGGAACATTTCTAAATATAGCATAGAAAAGATCTTCACTTTTATGGGTCTTACATTTATGCCCATACTTCTATTGATTCCTCTAAAGAATGAAATAAAGTAAAGCTGTATACACTGAGGTAATCTGTCTACTTTTGTTGGACCATGAAGTAAATTTCCTATGAAACATAGTGGGTTCAGGTTGACTGTGGAGGGCCCAAGGAGCTAGCTCCATTCCAGGAAGATATTTGCCAGGCAGGTGCTTCATCGAGAGCATGCTGTAAAACTGTTGGAGCCCTAAGGAGATGAGTAGGTGGAAACTTCATTGCAAATAAGGCTCTGGATACCTTATTTACCTCAACAACTACCCTTTTCCAGACTCTTCCACTATGCCGTGGTGCCCTGTGTACTTGTGCTTTCAGTTCTTATAAGCAAAGTCAACCCCAAAACATAAGGATCTTTGAGATACAATGAAAAAGACAGCATTACTCCTGTTACTTCTTGCTCGCTAATTTGTTTTGTGAGGTTCTTATCACAAAGTAGGGTTGGCATGAGTTGGAAGGATACTGGAAAGCCAACACCTGAAAGTAAGTTAGAGGACTGTTTTGGTAAAGCCTCTTTACGTTGGTTGGGCTGTGAAAAAATAAAAAGTGGCATCTGTTTTCTTCTTAGAAATATATGACATAGAGAGAAAGTGAATCTATTCTTAAACCAAAACAATAATTAAAACAATTCAAGTCTTGATGTGAAACAATTAGAAGAGGGAGATGAGATGGAAAGAAACAAACTGAATTCATTGCAGGTTTCCTTACTGCTGCCCTAGACAAACTCTTGCATCAATTTTCTGAATAAATTTCATTCAATTTAGCCTTTCATCAATGTCACTTTCCTCATTGCTGGGATAAATATCAGACACTCACAACTCAAAAGAGGACAGGTTTATTTTGGCTTATGGTTATAGTTCATAGTCCGCTGGCTCCAGGCAGGAAAGCATGTCAGGGGGCGGAACTCGGGAAAGCTGCGCGATTTATGGCCGCCAAGAAGCAGCGAGCAAAGGAGAAGCTGGGAGGGAGATGCACTCTTCCAGGTCACCTCCCCAGTGACCCATCTGTTCTGATCAGACCCCGTTTCCTCACAGGGAGTCAGTATAGCCACCCCTCAGCCTAATTACTTTCCAAACACCCGCCTCTCAGGATATGAGGCTTTGTGGAACATTTTTGATCCAAACCAAAGCACCAATTATATCCACTTTGCTTGAGTTTCTGAATCAAAATCATTTGCCGCGTGTTTAAGAGGGAAAGAGGATTACGAGAGAAAGAGTGGACAGTTTGATATTTTCACTTTTAGTTCACATTTCTCCTTCCTCGCATTATGTGATGTATCACACTCAGTGCTGAGCTCCTAGCCAGGTGTGGTGGTACCTCCTGTAATCTCAGCTCCTTGGGAGTCTGAGTCAGGAAGTTCTCAACTTAAGGTTAGTCTGGGAAAGAGACACTGTCTAAAAATGAAAAGCGAAGGAAAGGAGAAAAGAAAAAGACAAAAATGTGTGTATGTATGTATAGAGGAATATATATGAATATACATATGTGCAGGAGGGCTAACATGGTTCTACTATTGTATTATATCACTTAATGCTAAGCAATAATCGAAGACAGGATATTAGATTAATAGTGTATATCTGTATGTGTTAGCCTGAACACACACTTCGAAG
>PVLD010008719.1:0-81988 GCA_004027595.1 Dinomys branickii
ATTAGACAGAAACATTAGCACTTTTGTGTCATGATGTTGGTACCTATTTGGTATTTTAAATGTAGTACTTAGAGAATTTAGTTTCTTAGAGGAGACACATCAGTCTCACGGCCCTATTCTAAAATATAATAGATGACTACTATGTATGCAATATTTTAGTTGAACTCTGGTTAAATTTACACACAAATCTGAATGGGGCTTGAGAATCACCAGATTTGTGAACTTAATGTCTTAGATTCAAAAGAGTTACATAGGCCTTCAGAAAAGTTTCCTTTGCTGAATCAGACACGGTATTAAAATTACACGTGTTAAACGTACCAGTGTGACTTTAAATGTTAAAAGGCGTTAAATCGATTTCTAAGTGAAATCACACATTGACCAAAGACTTGTGCATTGTTAATTCTGTAAATAAAATACAGTAGTAAGGGTTGTGGGCAGAACCCAGCGGGAGGGAGGGAATTACTGACTCTGTAACTTCACTAAGTTGAATGGTCATTTTGAAAAGCCAGAGGAAGCTGTGGGGAAATGTTTTCTGTGCCAAAGCCCCTGACAACATGGAAGACAATAACCACCTTTGCAGGGTGTAGGGAGCACATCTCTCTGCGATGACAGCAGGGTCAGCTTTCCCCTCGGACATTTTATGAGCACATGAACATGTGTACACTGTCACATGGAGCACACACAGACGCATAATATGTACACTATCAAGCAGAGTGCTAGGATTGCCTCGGCCCGCAAAGCACATCGCTGCTGTACGTGGGTGGTGTTTCTGATGCAACACCCAAACAACATCACTCTGAAGAATTTCCTTGCTTTAGGCGGCAGGATGTATTTTCTCTCACTAGTCGTTCTGGGCACTTAGAGCAACTAAATGTGTAATTAACCTACAAAAAAGTTACTCTGGTGGAGATTTCCCATACATCTCTGACGAAATGTCCGTTCAGGGTTTTGCTTGAGTGTTGTTGCTGTTGTTCTCGCTGTTGTTTGCAGCTCTGGGGATTGAACTCCAGGGCTTCCCACTGTGCTACATCCCCACCATTTTCTACTTTGAAACAAGGTCTCACTGAATTGCTAAGTTGTTCAGACAGGGCTCAAACTTCCAACCCCGCTGCCCCAGCCTCCCAGAGTCCTCACTGCAGGGTATGCGGGTCCCTGTGCCACATGCTCATGTGGGTGTTGGGACGTAACTGACATGTGATAGTCATTTCTGGTGCTTCATCTGCAGACTGCCATGTCTCAGTGTCTGTCCCTGGACCCAAGTTTACAGCTGAAACTCTCACCCTGGCACCAGCATCAGGAGGCTGGTCTTCCAGGATGTGCTGAGGTCCCTGGGCAGAGTCCTCAGAAAGGGGACAGGCCCTGGGAAAGGAAGCCCAACAGCTGGGTGCCACAGTGCCGCGGTGACAGTGACATGGGTGCAGTCCCCAGCACAGCCAGGCTCCTAGTGCTGCCTGCACCCGCCCTCCTCCCCTACTCCTGAGCCTAAGCCTACCTGGCTCTGTGAAGGGGTTTTAGAAAAAGATTTGTCTCTTCTGTTGACTTGGGAATTGTTGCTAGTCTCACAAACTGCACCCTCTGCTCCAGTGGTGGGGAACCCAGGGTTCCATGCCACACAGGCAGTCTGTGTCGTCAAAAGGTCCCCCTGCTGCTCTGGTCCCAGAATAAACCCATGCTGCCACCCGGGGGTGTGCTTGATCTGTGTGGCTTCACTCTCCTGGTCTGGTTTGGTCTACAGTTTTTGTACAAATAGATTAAATTATTTGGTGGTGGGAAGAGAAGATTAAAGATAGTGCTGTGTCCTTATCAGATAGAAGGATCAAAAAAGCTATGAAAGTCAATCATGGAAATGCAAACCCGTAATCCTCTACTCAGGAGGCTGAGGCAGGAAGGTCACAAGTTTGAGGCCAGGCTGGCAACTTACCTAGACCTCGTTTCGAAATAAAGATGGTTTTAAAAGGTCTGGGGAGATAGCTCTGTGCTGGGAAACTTAGCTGCCTGTGTGAGGTCCTGGGCTTGATCCCCATAATGCAAAGAAAACTGGTCCACACCATAGCCATGGCTAGGAGCTCCCCCCACGATGACGTGCAGGAAGAACATGGATAACGAAGGGGAAGTGGGGCTCTTGGGGAAACAAGCAGCAGTCTGTCACCCCCCGCAGCCTCAGGACCGTGCGAGGCTGTCCCGGAGCCCCTGTGTCGCCAACAGTGTGAGCAGCACCTGGTACCCAGGAACCAGATGTGACAGCACTGGGTCCTGGGAAGCAAGGAAGGTGCTGCAGGTGTCCTTGGCATGGCAGCTCCGGAGGCAGAGTTATCTGCCATCTGTCTTTTCAGGTTGTTTTCTTTCCCACAATTGGGTGGCTCAGGTCCACAGAAACTGCTCTCTCTCCCTGCCCTGGGGGATGCAGTCCACCCCCAAGTCCCAGCACCACAGTCTACCCGGGGGCTCAGACAACTCCTCCCTGTGAGCACAGCCAACGTCCTCAGCATCCAGTGGCTGCTGTCCACGGGCCCCTGTCCCGAAGTCTCACTGTCCTCCTTCACTGCTAATGAGGACTTGGTCAGTGGGTCGCTATCCTAACTGCAGTGATGGTGACTTTCTTCCCTGACGCAGGCCCAGAAAATGGCGAGTGCTGCCTCGCCTTCAGAAACTTGATCTCTGGTTACAGACCTTGCCCCTCACCTGATCCCTACTTCACAGACCAAGGGAGGTGCTGGCCACCTGCACCCCGGCCACCAGCAGCTGGGGGACCTTGGACGAGCCCCTTTACCTTGCCGGGGTGCATCTGAAAAGTGACCCTGGGACAGGTGGCCTTGAAGGACTGTCATTAACTGATCTCAAGATTTAGGAACCCAGTGACAGAAAGGAGGGTCTGAGCCATTAGGAGCATCGTCTGAGGGGGAAGAGCGCCCGTGGGGACAGGTGGGGAGGTGGGTTGTCATCATGTCCTCCACCGGTTTCTTACCAGACATGGAATTTACCTCCACTACAGGGAAAGGCCTTGGCCTGCTTGCCCTGAGTTCTGGGATTTGAACCCAGAGGGCAGATTCCACATCTAGACCACGACAGGCTGTGCACAGGGCTCTGTGTGGCCCTTCTGATCCAGGCCCCAAGCATGCCATGAGTCGTGGATCAACCAGCCAACAGGCTGCCCGGCATCTCCCCCTCGCCTGTTTTGCTGGGTAGACAGCACCAAGCTGGGCTCTGACAGTGGGCGCAGAGCCAGGCTATGCCAGGAGAGGGCGCTGGAGAGACACCACAGGAGGAAGCCCCTCCAGGCTGGTTGGCTTCCTGAGGTCACCGTCTGCACCCTCCACTGTGTGTGTGTGTGGACAGCCAGCGCATCTGCCCACCCCAGGTGCACAGTTTCCCAGCCAGCCCTCTCCCCTTGTTGCAGCCTGCCCGACACCAGGCCAGGGTAATCCATGACTTCCTCACCCACCCACCATCCCAGATGTCAAGGCCCTCTTTACACCAGCATCACCAGAAAGCAGATTCTCCACATCCTCAACCCGTGGCAGCCTCCCCTGGGTTCCCCTGTGCTCGTGAGGGCCATTTCCTCTGCCAGGCAACCATAGCCCAGCTGGGCTCCAGGCAACCAGCAAGCTTCTCCACACCGGTGAGCCGCAGCTATGCCTTCCCAGCCCAGTCCAGACCCTGCGCAGGCGGAGGCCTCCCTGTTCCCACGTATGCTTTCTTGGGAACTTTCTCCTGGCCTTTAGAGTTCTCCTCATATCCTAATAGTTGCTCCCCTATTGTAGTTTCATATGGCATAGGTAAACCGTCTGTGCTGGTCAGCTTTCCCATTGCTGAGACACAGTGTTCCCAGTCTAAAGAGGAGAGGTTTATTTGACTCATGATTTCAGGGAGTTGGGCCATGGTCAGCTGGCTCCAAGGCGGGAACATTACGGCAGAAGGGCCTTGTGGAGCAAGGTGCTCAGCTCCTGGAGGCTGGGAAGCAGAGCAGGGGACAGCACCACATGGGAAAGGACCAGGGGCCATAAGCAGTCCTCAGGGTCTGCCCCACCTCCCTGACAACCCAGGCCCTTCTGGGAGTCACTCCACTGATCCCCTAGGTGCATCCCAAAACAACTGCATTGACACAATTGCGCCCACCAACCACACCATCCTGTTCAAATCAGGTGTGGCTTTTGTCTTCCAACAGGGACCAGGAGGATCCAGGCTGGTACTGCTATGGCTTGGATTTTGGAGATGAGTGAACGAGATTTGGAGGGACCAGGTGACTTCCTGAGGCTGATGTGTGTGTGTCAGAGCCGGATGCAAACTAGGATGGCCTGGTATGAATCCTGTGTTTTCCCCACGTGGTCAGAATGAAGACACAGCGCAGCACAGGGTACGGGACCATGCCCCCTCCCTGTGCTCATAGCCTGGGCTTCCCCTGATTACGACAAGGGCAAATACACAAAGTGGAACCAGGTCCTAGACAAGATCTTCAACAGTCAACAGTAATGAACAGTCAGTCACCTCAAGACCAAACTGAACATAAGGGAAAGCAAAACAGTCCCCGTGTTCGAACTAGTTTTAGAGCCTTCGTGTACAGCCAGTGCCCTGCTCTTGTGCATTCATTCTGAGAGCACTGGACTTGGCCAGTGTTGTCTCATCGGCTGCGGGTCCTACCTGTGTTCGGAGCTGGCCCGGGGTAGCCAGTGGCCGGGGAGACGGGGCTTCCCAGAGCTGCGGGCTCTGGCCTCCTCCGGATGACTGAAACGAAACGGCCGCAGCCTCTTTGTCCTGGAAACACAGCCCAGCCCCTCTTTAAACAATTCAAGGCCCAGTTAGCCGCAGCCTTCTGGGGGACTTGCTAGTTCCGGCTTTTGGAGGATGTGAAAGAAGCCAGCTTGGGGTAAGGCACCAAGACGGCACAGTGGTAAGCAGCAGAGGAAGAGCCTCTCTGAGAGTCACCATCCAAATACCGGAATATAGCGATGTGAGGAAAACAAGAGGGAGGGAAGCGGGTCCCCCGGCCCCAGAAGGATCAGAGGTGCAAACCGAAGCCCAGAGAGAGAGTGAAGGGAGAAACTCCAGTGGAGGAGGTAGCCTGCAGCGCCCTCTCCCTGAGACAGGACTCACTGCACAAGAGGAGTGATTCAAACTTGTGGACACACGGTGACTGCTGGCAACCCCAGAGGCCTTGGTGGAGAGACACAGCGGTGGAGGGGAGCAGGGGACATGAAGGACTAGACTAGCTGGCACTGACTGCTGAGGATTCAGTCACTCTGCACAAGACAGTGATCAGCCAGGAGCCATCTTGGACAGGGGCCAGCTGAGCTCAGAATTCAGAGGGGCTGCAGGTTCAGTCTAGTGGCTCACAGCTGGGCTCAGGCCCACAGAAGGTGGGCTGATGGCTGTAGGCCAAATGTATCTGGTCTTGGTCAGAAGGTGCAGGCTCACTGAGATTATCCACTAGCCCACGAAAAAGCTACTGCTGGCTTCCTGGGATAAGTCAACACACACTGGTACTCTGCCTCCACACATTGTCTACTAGTAACAACAGAGACAAACCTGGAAGTGGATTTTTTTCTCTCATCTTTGTTTTTGTTGTGGTGGTGGTGTTTTTATTTTTTATTTTAAAAATATAGTACAAAACATAGCCAAATACAAACAACACAAAGCAAGGACATTAAAAATGATACAGGGTTTCAAACCAAATGAAAGGGACTAACAGTGCTTGTTATATCACATATTGTTATCTTCAACGAAGTTGCTCAGACTACCAGATGTAAGAATAGAAGTTTGATCAAATCATTAAAGAGAATAAGAAAATAAGTTAAAAGAACATTAGCAACAACACATAGTGTCACGAGGCAGGATTGTAAGAATTCACCAATGGTTGTTATACTGCAAATTGTTGTCATCACATAAATTGCTCAGATTACCAGATACAAGCATGCAAAGTTGGTCAAAATAGTGTAAAGAAAAACTTTTAATCATTGACTGTTCCCCTTAGCAAGACTCAACAAATCATCAGACACCAACAGTACAATTGTGCCACCAATTTATATGAGATAGTTATTTCCCTTAATTCATTGAAAAGAAGGGTTTCTGCTGCTATTGTTTGGATAATTAAATGCCATATCTTGTCCTCTGAGTAACTAATTTAAAGATAACAATGTGCAATGCATTAACCATTGTTACTCCCTATTATCTTATGAAATTACGTTTCATTTTCTTCTCTTTAAAATGAAAAATAAATTGTAAAAGAAAAAAGAAGCCAGCTTGGGCTTCACTGCCACCTGCTGAAAGGACACTGACCTGGGCTCTGCACCAGGACTCCTGAACCTGGGTCCTGCTTGGCCACTGATTACACACCCCGGGTCGTGCTGTGAACAGGCCTGGGTAAGGTTCCTGCTGGGTCTGCACAGTGACAGCAGGGTGGCAGTGGAGAGTCAGCAAGTGCTCACGTGTGTTGCAGAGCACCTCTGACATGCACTGTGCAATTCTCACCATTTACCTGGGAGGTCTGAGCATGGTGAGGAGGGGCCACACGGGGCTACCCTGACAGGTGCACACACTCCCAACAGAGCCGCAGGAGAAAAGGAGGCTGCCACCACCATGGTTTGCTGTACACGTCCCCCAGTATCCACACTGCAGGTTTCAGAAGGGGACCCTTGGCCAGCTATAGCACTGGCCACGGGAGCTTGGAGGTGGTAGCGGCTGATCAGACAGGAGGATGGGTACCCTGGGCTACTTGGGGACTCAGTGGCTCCCACCAGCTGGGACATCACCAGACACCACCACCTGTTCTGATCTCCCCAGCTGCAGGCCTGTGAGCCATGCAAACCTGGCTCTTTGTAAACCAGTCAGCCTGCAGAGCAGAAGACGTAGGTCCAGGACTGGGTCTAAGTGCACATCGGCCTCCGAGATGCGTGAGGGTGGGTTAAAGGTGGCAGTGGCTGGGTTGTGAGGCTGGCGAGGGTTCCCTGGCAATGCCACCCGCTGTGTGCCCACAGCTGCAGGGTAAGCTCATCACACCTGCAGCACGAGGAGCCTGCAGTCACAATCCACTCTCCCTTGCCCCGAGCAGCTAGGCTGGGGGGTCATCATTTGTCACACTGCCTGTGGGCAGGACTCTGGGGTCAGGCACTCTGTACACACTAATGCCAAGCCTAGGCCACCGACAGGGATCCAACTGGTCAGCTAAGTTTGGTCCAGGACCACCCTACCCCAGGGTCCTGCTGCAGAAGAGACCAGGCCACTCTGAACTCAGCGGGGTCCAACTCCGGGCTGGGATTCCAGGGCCATCGGGACCAGGCTGCTGGAGGAGGCTTGGGACTGAGCTAGGAAGTAGAACCAGGTCTCGCTGACCACACTGTCTCAAAGACTCCAAGAACTGGGTTTTGCCTACTCTTTCCCCCACACTTCTGAGGGCCACATGTGTAAGAAGCACCCACCCCTGGCCTCCCACGAGAAGGAAGCACCAACTCCAAGTCCAGAGAGACTCGGGGCCTAGCCTCTGTGGACGGAACAGAGATTCACCGTCCACAGACCCCTGGGTGCAGTGCAGACTGCACTGCCGCCTACCCGAAGCCCACACAGAGAGGTGTCAGGACAGATGGCCAAGCCCTGGTCCACAGCCCCTGGGAACTGGCTCCAGTGCCACTGGACGGCAGAGCCAAGGACACTTGGGAAAGAGGACTCCAGCACTGCTTCAGAAAGCTGCAAGGAGGTTGGGATACACATGTTCAAAAGGGGAGGGTCTTGAAGGGGATTCACAGCAATGTGTCTTTTACTGTAACAAAGTTTTTAAATGTAAACTCTCACATATATTTCTATCACCTGCTCCCTGAACTTCTTCAATTTCTTCTACTTAGAACATTCTTTCCCTTCTTCTCCTGGAAAACTCCTATATATGCTTTAAGACCCAGGCTGGCCTAGCCTTTTTAGGTACCCCTCATTCCAGACCCTTTGCCTATGCCTGCCCTACCTGCTTAAATTTCTGATCTTGCTAGACCATGAGCCCCTCAGGAAGAGGGCCATGCCTGGTTCTCTGGCTGAACCACAGGCGGGACACTCAGGATGCTCACAGTCCGCATCTGTGAAATAAGTGGATGATAACGTATCTCAGATTTCAAGCTGGAAGTGAGGTCACTTCCTAGCCGAGCTTCAGTATCTGTGCAGAAGGTCATGCTCAATTCTGAGGGCGGCCGAGAGGGTCTGTTGCCAACTGCCGGCGGGAACTGACAGAGGAGGGGATGGACCCCCTCCTGGCCACTCGGCTCCAAGCGGACATCCTGGGGACACAAAGTGCACCATGGTAGGTCTGACCTTTTTGTAATCCAGGCTAGTGTCCCCAGGATGTCCCTGCAGTCTGGCTACCAGGACCCAAGCCTCAGAAGGAAGGGCCAGACCTTGGGCCCGGGTTGGGGTCTCCAACCTGCAAGAAGCGGGAGGAGGAGGACGGACAGATGAGGTGGTGACGCCCTCTGAATAAACAGGTGATAAGGGCTGATAACAGAAGGGCAAACTCAGGAAATAAAAGCCCTGCTCTGAAGATTTACAGACGGCCAGCACGGAGCTAAGCCGGCAGCAGCACAGGCTGATAAAGTGACAGGGCGCCAGCCACATAAACAGCCCACCCATTCCATGGGCATCAGGGTGACTCGGCTGTGCTCACTGTCCGCCCTGAGCCAGCAGCAGAAGCCAGGGCTGGTGCATCCCGGGGAGATGGTGCGGCCAACGCTGGCGAGGAGGAGCCATCTCAAAAGACCAGCTCCCCTGACTGGATGCAGATGGCCCAGTGAAAAATGAGGCCTGCCAGCCAGGCTGCCTTATCAGCGGCAGGGGCCCAGCCCAATCGCAGACCCAGCTGATGAATCCTCCACAAGCCCAGGGCCTGCACGTCACCCATTGCCCGAGCACCAGAACACTAGGGCCTGGCACCAAGGGCGTGGCTGGGAGGGGCCCAGGCATTCCCAGGGTGGACAGCATGGTGTACCTGCATCAGAGACAGGTGACAGGAACAGTCGCTTCTGTGCACTCTGCACGGTGCCTCCTTTACCACACCCTGCGCTGCGAGATTGGCTCTAGGGCTGCTCAATAGGCAGCAGCCCCAGAGCGCACCCAGCCAGGGTCTTGGCCTGCTTCCCGCTGCTGTCAGGAGCCAGCAGAGCAGGCCCTTGGCAAGGAGCAGGCTTTCCTGGTGGCTGATGTATGCTGCTGAGAGCCTGGCATCTGCCAGGACCTCCTGCTGCAGACACCACAGAGTGCCCGGGGACACTGCGGAGGCACAACCTGGACTGCCCTGCCTCTTCTTAGAAAACCACAACAGGGGAGCACCCAAGGCCCTGCCTCACCCTAACCACACCTCTGAGTACTGTTTGTTAACATGAACTTAAGGGCCAGGTTTTCAGTGCAGGAACCTTGGGGCACCGTGGTTTGAACCGAGAATGTCCTGCAGAGGCCTGTGTACTGAAGGCTTGAGTCTCAGCCTGCAGCACAACCAGGAGCCTTTCAGAGGCTGGGCCTGGCAGGAGGAAGTGAGGTCACTGGGGAGCGTGGCCCTGGACCTGGCCCTTCCTACCTCTGCTTTGTGGCCGCCATGCTGTAATCCCACCTCCTCCACTATGTTCCAGCAGGCCTTGACACACTCTGCTGCCAAAGCAGCAGGGTCAAGCCAGAAGCCAGGAGCCAAATAAACTTCTCACTTATTAAGGCGATCATCTCAGGGACTTTGTCACAGGACTGGAAGCTGACCGACACAGGCCAAAATATCGGAACCAAGGTAGCAGGTGAGTAGGCTCAGGTTGATCTCTCCACAGAGCCCATCACAAGGACAAACACAGAGGAAAACAGGCAAAATAAAAGGAACTACCTAGGTATCTGGCGTTGGATGGTGTCATGGTCTGTTTTCTGCTGCTGTAAGAGAACACCTGAGACCAGGTTATTTGGAAAGAAAAGGAATGTATTGGCTCACAGTTCTGGCCTGTGTTAGTCCGAGAGGGGGAGTCAGACTGGTGGGGGCTGCTTGTAGGAAAGTACCACACAGCAAGACAGAAGAGACGGAACCCACAGCCTCAGGCCCTCCTGCCCAAACTGAGGACAGAGATCTCCCAAAGGTCCCAGCTCAATGCTGTGCACAAGCATAAGTTGCCAACACCTTTCAGAAGACACCCTGGAACCGTGACAGACAGTCAGGTGAGTGGGAAAGCTCTTCCCTTTCAGGAAGGTGCAGGGCCTCATAGAGAAGGCCACAGTTTGAGATGAGTCTACAGTAGTGGATTCTCAAAAGTCACGTAAGTTCTTTTCAGGAACAGGTTTAGTTTTTAATTACTGTGTGTGAGGGTCCACAGTACCATGGGCCTGGGCCTGACATTTGTGGGGGGTCCCACCAGCCCCATCTGGCTGAGTCTTCTCTCTGAAGACTACCTGTGGAGACGCTGTCACCCCAGGCCCCTCTCTCCTCTGCTCCCCAGGTGGGGAGAGATGTGCTGGAGAAAAGCCAGGGCCCAGGGCCTTCACTGAGTGCCAAGCTACCGGGCGGAGGCTCTGAGCCTCAGGCAGAGTTTTGGGCTCCCAGGTGGGGGTGAGAGCCCAGAGGGGACTCCTGCCCTCCGGGGGAGCCTGCCTCTTCCAATCACCTTGACCTCAGGCAGCCCTGGACTCACTCCATGAACAGACCCTCTGTGTACTGCACTGTGGTGGATGTTACTAGACACGGGTGTCCATGTCTCAAAATGCACCCACAGTGGCTCTGGGGCTTAGTGGTGCCTGACTGCAAATAGCAGGACAAGTCTCTCTGGGGACACACCCAGTGTCGCCTGCCAGAGGACTTCAAAGGCGCCTTCATTCAGAGGCACCCACGGGGGCGAGCTCCCTAGCCAGCTCAGGAGGAGGGCCACAGAGACCCTATACTCCTACCTGATACCCCCAAGGTTGTCCAAGAGCCCTGACTAGAGATGGCTCTGCCCTCCTCCCTGCTGGGGCACAGATTCCCGGAAGGCGGCACCATGGAGTGACAAAGCCCCCTTCAGATGGTAGTTCTTGCATTTCAGAAAAGCCAGGACGGGGACAGTGCTAAGGCTCCCTGGCCCGGAGCACAGGGACTCACAGAGAAGGCTGGCTGTGGAGATGGTGGTCCTGTCTACTGTGATGTCCCCATCTGTGTTCCCCCACTACCCACCAGGAGCACAGTCACTGGCCGGTGGCTTGGAGGGCACTGCTGGGAAAGCAGGGCAAAGCTATTACGAGGCAGTCATTGACCCTGAACTTCTCAAATGCATTTCCCAGTTTTTCCCTCTTAGTGCTGTCTGCTAATGCTATGCCGTGTCATCTCTTGAGTTCTAGTATTTAAAAGAAAAGTGGGAACACATTCTATAAAGAGGCTGTGCCTCTGGGCACCGGGGAGGCACATGTCTCCCAGCCGTCCGTCTCAGGGCGCCTGACCGGACTTCAGCACCCACTAGTCCACAACGCTGCTCCCTAGTTTTGGGGCCTATGGCTGTAGGATGGGTCAGGCACAGGCTGTGTGGGGTGCACAGAGCGGGCTCCAAGTCACAGCTGGGACAGAATCTCAGCAGTGTGGACACAAGCCATACGGCCCCCGCTAGGCCTCAGCTTCCTGTCTCTGGGGTCTCCTCACCTCCGGGAGGATCACACAGTAGTGCACTGCACTGATCCTTCCCTCTGAGAGCGAAGCACGCTGCTCGCTGCAGGCAGGACAGGAGCACCCCGCGAGTGCCCTCAACCTTGGGGAAGCTGCCAATTGGGGCCAGGGCTCAGGGAGCCAGGGTCGTCACCACGTGTGCTGCGGGGAGGTGCGGTCTCTGCACACCCAGGCCCCTAGAGTCTCCCTGAGGGGGCTTCCCCAGGCCCAGGGACAGGGTTCCACCCCACAGGGCCCTGGCTACCTTCAGTGCCACAGTGGTTAAGCCTCACCAACCCTCAATCAGCAGGCACTGGCTGGCTGGCCTGACACAGGTGCTGGCCAAGGCGAAATGCCTGATGCTGCAGGGCGCAGACATGGGAGCTCAGGGAGCCTGGGAAGCGAGTGCACCTGGCAGGGACACAGGCCGCAGCAGGCCCCAGAGCCAAGCAACAACAGTGCAGGCTCTGCTCGGGCCCCAGGGAGCCCTGCTAGCCGCATACCCCAACTGCATGGGTCTCGCAACCCACCCACATAGACCAGGCACCCTAAAATTTTTGAGACAGGGTCTTGCTACCCAATTAAGTTAGCTTCAACCCAGTAGCAGCCCAGGAGGGCCTGGAACTTAGTGTTCCTCCTGCCTCAGCTGCCCTGCCTCAGCTGGGACCACAGGTGTGCAGCACCTGTCACCAGGCACTTTACAGAGGACAGAGCACTCAGGTGTGTTCTCTGTGGTGAGACAAGCAGGAAGCCCAACATCTGGAAGACTCCCCTCCAGCTCAGGGTAGAGGGACAGGCACGGTGTCACCGGACTGCAGACCTACAGAGCACCTCCACCCTGCTCGTGGCGGAGGGCAGGCAGCCCGTGTGTGGGGCACAGTTTTCCTGGACGACTTCCTTGCAAGCCCCCTCGCAGCAGGTGCTCTCCCACACATTTACCTTCATCACAACCCCACAAGCACAGGCCCTCGTCCTTCCCTGCAGGCGAGGAAACAGGACCCAAGCGTGAAGCCAGTATACGCTGCCGTCCAAGGCCCGAGACTTCAGCACATACCCGCCAGGCAGGCAGCACGGGCTGCCCTGGCAAAGGGTGTAGCTCAGTTGCAGAACCCTCTCAGACCTGCTGACGCGCACATGGTGGTCCTGAGCATCCCCAGAGAAAGCTGTCCCTGGCAGAAAAAGACCAGTGTGCTGCCAGCGTCACACACTTGCTGTGATTAATGGTGACGGAGCCAGATGCGCGTAAGGGGCCTCCCGACGGGGCCCGGCTGCCGGGCTCAGCCACACATCAGTGCGGTGCGGCTCTCCGTGCCATCAGGGTGCGAAGCAAGGAAAATGCATGCGCCAAGCTCCGCGCTCGTGGGGCTGCATCACGTTCAGCTCATCTGCTGCTCTGCTCCGGGAGCACCAGCAGCCCCCAGAGCAGCTGAGCTGTGCGTCACCCAGAGCTCTGACTCCACCCCCTGGCCAGGGAGCTGGGACCGCTCTCCACCCTCTGAGCCATTCTCAGCAAGCCCTGGTCAGCAGGCAAGTGTGGGAACTCGTGCTCGGCCGTGACCCTTGATCCGGGGCCGCATCAGAGTGTCCATGAGACCAGTTCTCACCAGCACCTCCTGCTTCTCCTGCCCACAAGGACAAGAGGTGAGGCCACGAGAATCTTGGTAAAGAAAATCCTCACTCTGCATGCCCACCACCACCCCAAGTGTGGTAGCTGTAGGGCCAGGAACAGGCTCACCAGTGGCTCTTGGCTACCTGTGGAGAACAGCACAGCACAACAGGCCAAGAGAATCCTGCCACTGTCTTTTGAGAAGACTTTAATCAGAGCAGTGTGAGAATGCGAGTTACAAGTTTAGTATCATCATCAATATACCGCAGACAGCACCCGACAGTGAGGTCCCAGCATTTGTACACTTCCTAATTTAGTTGTCAAAGGAGAAATCATCACCAGATTTGTATTTACATGGTATTTTCAAGCAATGGCAAATAATAAACTCCTGCCCTCAAAAAACAGAACACACGCTCACACACACACACACACACTCTCCTGACCACCTGCAACCAATGAACCCTCACCCTTGGAAGTCGTTCACGTATCCATGAGGACCCAGACCCAGTCACTTCAGTTACTCGGGAACAGTCTTTTCAGCGGAGTCCTGGGCAGCCCCTATTTTCGTTGTCACTTAAAATTTTTACAACTTGAAACCACATGGCCAGTGTGGTCTGCACACTCTAATGGCACCCCAAATGACAATGAGCCCGCTTCTTTGTGTGAGGGTTTCTGCACATCTCTGACAATTTTAAGTCAAAAGCAGGAAGTCGTAATGGAATCTACACACTCCAAGCACAGTTTCCCAGGAGCGCTGTGTGGATGTCCACCTCGAGACCACCTTACAGCGAGAGGCTTTCGGGGTTGTTTCTGTACAGAGGTACTGGTTAGCTCCGAAGCTTTTCCCAGTTGCATGAGGTGCAGGAGCCTGACACTGCCCAGCAGGGGCCTCTCCTGCACCCCAGTTTAGCAGCCCACCTGCCCCTGGAGGTTGACCAACACACACCCACCCACCCCATTTCCCAGCCTTGCTTCTTGCTGTTTGTTAGTAAATGGAAACCATGACAAAGTTTACGTTAGCAGACACGTTCGCATGCCCTGGTCTATGACTACCCCAGGATGGGAAATGGTACAGCCACTCCATTCCTAGTGAAATGAGCTAGAAGGAGCACAGGGACATCATCAACAATGGTTCTCACAACACAAAATCCCAACCAAGTGGTGCTGGGCTTTGCACCCCCAGGCCCGGCCACCGCTTCTCTGAGCTCTGGGTCAACTGAAGGCTGGCAGAGCGGAGACAGCTCCTCTGGCAAGCCTGGGAGAGCCAGTCAAGGGGACTTGGAAGCCAGATGCAGGCAGACGACTGACTCCCAGTCCTTCTTAAAGAGGTGCGGAGGAGGCATTCCAACGCCTGTCTGGGTGCGGCTCCCCCCGGCCACAGAGCCCCCCGGGCTCAGAGCGCCAGCTGCAGCTTGGTCATGTTCCTCTGGTGCATGTTGTGGTGGCGAACGAGCTCATCGGACCGGGCAAACTTCTTCTGGCAGCTGGGCCACCGGCAGCTGAAGGGCTTCTCGCCTGTGGGCACAAGTGCCGGTCAGGGACAGCAAGAGCCCAGGTGACCGGCACATGCTGCACTGACCCCTCTCTGGCCTGCACTAGCCAGGGCCCTGTCCGTGGGCCATCTGCGAAGGGCCTGGACTGGGAAGTTCCCATCTGATCCTCTCCACTTATCTGACTCGAATGCCTTACTCGGAGCATGGCCCCTGTCACAGGAAGGTCCCAGTTTCCCTCAAAGCCTGCCTGTCCCTGGGGTAGGGTTAGGTTTTATGCAGTGCCTGACCTACACCAAGCCCTGTGCCGTGCTGGGCTCCCAGGCACACATACGTGTGTCTCTCACATATCTAGATACAGCCGTGGAAGGGTCATACCACCTGCCGCTGCAGACCTGGGCCTGTCTAAGTACGAAGCCCCCACGTGCTGTCTGGAGGTATCCTGGGACCTGCTGTCCTAACTGCTGCCTGGGAAGAACAGTGGCAAATGTACCTGGCACAAGGTGCCCAGGTCAGAAAATGACATCTAAGAGACTACTGCTCACATGGTCACTTCTGCCAGATGCAGGGGCCAGGCACACAAGGGACAGCTCCTTCACCAAACATCATAAGCTCAGGACAACCAAGGGACTGGCTAAGAAGGGGCTCAGGGTGCCATCCTGCTGGACGCCAAGCTCTAGGTGAGCTGCTGGGGCTGAGATCAGCCCCTGTCCTGAGCTGGCTTCTGCTCCCCACCTCTTGAGGGACAAATCCCTCCTCTCCTTTAGTCTCTTGCTGGCACTGAGCTCCGCTGGCCCTGGCTGCCTCCACTGCAATCCTTGCTGGGATGCTGTGAAGACAGTGCCCCTCCCCTAAGGACAACAGAACTGAGCTTCCACGCACTAGCTCTGGGGCTTGCGATGTGTCACCTGACCTCTGTGTGCCTCAGTCTCCCTATCTGTAAAACGGGAGTGAAACCTGCCTGCCTGGTCTTGATGTGAAGATAAAACATAGGGGGCCCAGCTGTCCTCAGGGGTCACAGCAGCCTGGCTGGGGGGGGTCAGCAGCCAGGGCTAACAGTGGCTGCTGTCCCGTGTACCCACAGAAGGAGGATGACAGCCACGTTCTGCTGCCAACCCGGCAGGCATGGGGACGTGGGGCTCAGGTGATGAAGCCTGGCCCGCTACAACCTCTGCCTCTTCCAGAAGGTCAGTCATTGCATGACTGAAACCCTTCACGCAGGGCCCGCAGGGCCCAGGGTTATGGCTCCCTTCTCGCTCGGGACTGACAGACATCCTCAGCCCCCAGCCGGAAAGCACTATTTCTTAGCACTTAAGAGGACACCAACTCAGGCACAGATGACCCAGGCATCAACCCTACCAACTGTGGGTGGAGCACAACCCCGGGTCACCCATGGCTGGGTTGGTTCCCCAACCCTACCACACTCATACGAGCCCTTTCTAATCTCCGCCACACACCTCACCCCACACCAAAAATAATTAAAAATAAAAGTGAAGAAAAGTTTACGCACTTGTTTTACCTGTATGAGTCCTGGTGTGGGTCTTCAGGTGGTCGGAGCGGGAGAACTTGCGCTGACAAGTTTTACACTGGAATGGTTTCACACCTAGATGGACAGAGAAGGTCTGGCCTCGGCCCTAACGTGCGGCCCACTGTGAGGCACTGGGCTGGCTTCACGGTGGCTGGAGGCACCCGGCTTTCAGCCACACCTGCCTTGTCCCCTGCGCCCCAGGCCTGGCAGAACCAGTAGATTCTGCACCAAGACCCTTAAGCACCTGCTCTGTCCCGAAACGGAACACCATTCCTGTTCCTGAACCACAGCATCCCGCTTCAAGCTGGGGGCCCCGGCTGTGTGCAGACCAAGACCCTGCAGACCAGGCCCTGCTATGCCTGAACGCATGGTGTCCACCGTCACCAGCTACGGCTGGGACCGAGAACCGGTCTTCCTGGGAGCAAAGGCAAACACTCCTTTCCTTCCCCTCCTTTAAGAGAAGGGAAGCCTCCCGACGAGGACAAAGATACTGGAAAAACGGAACAGGTGCAGGTCCTCTCATCCACGTCCAACAAGGAGGAGACGAACATCACCCTGACCCCAGGGAAGGTGACAGCTGGCCGCGAGAGGCAGCCCACAGACCTGTGTGTCTCCTCTGGTGCCTTTTGAGCTGGTCGGAGCGCGAAAACCTCCGCTCACAGTCTTTGAAGTCACACTGGTACGGCTTCTCACCTTGGGGAAGATACATGCTGTCTGAAATGACCTCGCCGGTGTGGGCTCATCAGAGGGCAGCAGGGATCAGGGACCAGGGCACAAGGCGTGACACCAGCCTCCATGGAGGGGACAGGCCCACCGGGCACACTCATGGGCACTGGGCGCGGGGCAAGGATGTCCCCATCCAGCTCTGACCTTAACACAATCAAGAGGGGCCGGCCTCCTCAAGAAATAGGCCAGAATCTGACAGTGGCAAGGGTCTCAGGGGGAGTGGCCTGGGTGCCGGGCAGAGCGCAGTGTCATCAGGGGACAGCTCCGCAGGAGCGAAGATGTTTACTCATGAGCTGGGCTGAACAGAATTTGTGGGGTAACCCTGAGGTGGGCCCCATGTGTCAAGGCCCGAAGCCTCGGCATCCTCTGCTACCCACTTCTCACTCCTGCACTGAGCGTGGACACTCAAGGCAGTGAGAAGTAGGCTGTGTGTCCCTCCCTGGCCCCAGAGAAGAGGGGCGTGGCTTGCACACCTTCTGCCGGCAACCTGTCCTTCAGAGAAAGCTCAGCCAGTGCCTGGAGCTGAAGCCGAGTGCACACAGCCGCTGCGGGCTTTCCTCCTGCTTTGGGGAAGTCTGTACCACTGGATCCAAGGCAGACCATGAGACCCCCAGGGTGCCCGGCGTCCCCCTTCCCGCCATAACCTTCTGATTGGTCTGCACCCTGTCCAGCAGCCTCACAATCCCCAAGTCCTCCTCATGCTTAGCTCACCCTGAACACCCTCTGCCCCAGTCCTGACCCCTAACAGGCACCACACCTAGGAGCGTCGCAGTCAAACTTGGCCCCAACTATCCCACAGAAGCACTGCCTTTCCCCGCTGCCTGTTGCTGGACTTTCTGGGCTCTGGTTCACACCCAGCCTGGGCTCAGCTCCCAGTACAGAGGACACAAGCTGTCCTCTGCCCCCCACAAATACTGCTTCTCCTGACTGTTCACCCTTTCTCCACCATCACATCAGCCCGATGCCCCCCACAGCCCTGCTGCTCCCAGAGTCCTCCCAGCCCCTCGCACACCTGTTCCCTTGCAGCCACAGATGTCCCGCCCGTGCTCCCCAGCCCTGCTTGTGCTCTGTCGGGGCAGGACTAAGAAGGCAGGACTCTGAGCCTTCCCATAATCCTGTGCGTGGGACTAAAGAAAACTTCCATGCGGGCAGCCCTGCACCGTCACAGCACTTGGTGCATGAGCCTCACTGTTACCGCAGATGTCTACACCACAGAGCAAGCCCCACTCCCGGCAGAAGGGGCCGCAGTTCCTGACCACCAGCCCCTCCCAGCTCCCAGATGCAAGCGCCTGTGCTCGCCCTGCCCCAGCCTTGGGCACCCCTCTCTGGGCACCATTCCACCTGCCACCAGCCAGTGTTTCTCCAGGCTGAGATCCTTGACTATCTCCTTACAGTGCCAGGTGCTCTTCAAGGGGCCCCTGGGGAAGCGCGGGACACAGGCTGGAGTAGGATGCGCACAAGGCGATAGGCATGGTGCTGTTACTTCGGGGCTGCTCCTCAGAGCTGCCCCACAGTGGGGCCGAGAGGGTCCCTGAGCCCTGGGGCACCAGGAGGCAGCACTCTTACTTCATTTCTCCAGCTCCCTGGCCCCACAGTCAGCAAACAGTAGAGCAATGACTCTCGAGGCCACCCTGTAGCATGGGACACCAGCCCCAGCCACCTTGGGACAACCTGGGCATCTCTGTGGGGAACATGGCCACATGCCCACCCTGTGTTCAGAAGTGGCCAGACTAGCCCAGCACTGTCTCAAGCCAACTCCTTGACTGAGGGACCCCGTTTTCCTTGACATCATCCTTTGTCTCTCAAGGGCTGCAGAGGACAACCCAACCACAGGCTGTGTCCACTGCTGGCTGCTTGGTCACTGTCCCTAGCACTCAGCCTCTCAGCCCAGCTTGAGGAAGCTGCCCCACGGCCTCACCTGCCCTGTACCATCTCACTGCCCTTTGCAGGCCTGTACCTCTCTCTCCCTGGAGGTGCTAGGACTCTAAGGAAAACATTCAGCTTTTGCTGGCCTCAGATGGGCTGTGTCTCCAGAGGCACCACCACACTCCCCGTGGAGCTGATGGAACCTGCCCAGTGCCCCCACTTCTGCCTTTATAGCAGCCCCCACCCACTCTGTTTCAACTACCTGTCCTGAAGGAGGACCTCCAAGTCCTTAAGCGAAGGACACACGCCCCTCGGCCCTCACCAGCCTGACCTCTCGGCCCTGCCCACTGCCACCGCGACCTGTGTCCTCCTCACCCGTGTGCTTCCGGCTGTGCATCTGCAGGTGAGACAGCTTGAAGTACCTCTTGTTGCAGCCAGGGTAGGCACACATGAAGGGGCGCTTCTCGCTGCTCTCAGAGGCTGAGCGGACCAGTGTGGGAGTCACGCCGGGCACACGCCGCACGTCCTGGGCAGAGGTAGAGGAGAGAGGCTGTCGGCCACAGGCAAACATCCCCATGGGGCAGGAGCTCTGGAATCTCCCAGCCGCATTTGGCTATGAGATCTCAGCCCTGCCCTCCACATCGGGACACTGCTACACCAGGGACCTTCTACACCGCTCCACCGGGACGTCACAGCAGCCAGCGGGACCCAGACTGAGGAAGCCCTTTCAGGTGCCAGGCAGAGCCTCTGCAGGAGCATGGTGTTGGGGAGTCTTGTCCCACCCAGCTCAGCCTCCAATATGTTCCGATCCCAGACACATCTCATACCCTCCGCCCAAACTGCCACAACATGGACAAGCTAGTTAGTGGGAAATGGGGGCGGCCTGGCTCCCAAACTGGCTGGACCCCCATGTCCACAAGAACGAGGGCAAAGGCTTCTCCTGGGGTCAGGGCTCTGTCTGTGACACCAGCGTAGCCAGAATGGCCTTTAGTGGCAACACCAAACACACAGGGACCAGCGGCCATCTGTGTCCTTTCCACATTATTCCAAGGCACAGGGGATCCCTTTCTGGAGGTAAACTGAGTCACAGGAGCACCACCTCTGGGGCTGCTAAGCCTCCCTATTCTGTCACTGACACACGCACGCCAAGGCCATGGCAGTGGGTAGATCAGGAGCAGGTCTGGTACTGGAAGCAGCCAGCCCTGGGCGGGTTCCACCCACCAGCCCTGAGTTCCCTCTGTTTGAAGGAAAGGTGCCATGGTGACGCGCAGCTTTGGTGTGCAGCCTGGGAGCACCCCGGTGCCCAGGGTGAAGGTGGCATAAGGTGACACCAGGCAGCAGGGTGGGTGGGATCCTCAGGGGGATGCTGGGGAGTGGGAGACCCCCTTCCGGGGGATTAGAGCGCGGGGCCTGATGGAGAAGGCAAGGGGAGCTCTTCCCGTCCCTGTCTTGATGCTATGCACGTGGTGTGAAGGCCTCAACTAGAGCTCTTCTCCCAGCCACTGTCACAGGTGCTGGTGGCTGGAGCCAGGAGGCCGCCCTGAACCCCACCAGCGGCTGACTTCTGCGCCTCCACCCTCCTTTCTCACAGCTTGAGACAGGAGAGCAGAGGGCCCCACCTATGACCCAGTGCCTGGTCCACAGGCCACGCAGTCCAGGGCAGGGGCTCTCAGGACAGGCACATAGCTGTCCCTTGGTGCGGCCACTGGGCCACATCTGCGAGCGACTCAGCCACCTTGTGGTTCTGGTGGCCCAGAGAGGCCCTGGGCACTCTGGGATTTTCCCTTTTCCACCTTACCCTCCTGTCCTGAGCCATGAAGGAAGGAGGCATCCCTGACGCAAAGCTGCTGGGGCCAGGGTCTCCCCAGAGCAGCCCTGGTGCATGGCCCCACAGTAGGGGCAGCCAAGGCAGCGGTGTGTGGCACTCACCTGGATGCCCCGGAAGACACCGTGCGTGTGGATCCGGTACTGGGCACCGCACAGGAGGGGCGTCGTGTGGCTCTCGCTCTCATACCCTGTGCTGTGGCTGAGAACACAGAAGAGGAGGCTCAGCCCGGCCTGCAGCAGCCACCTACAAATGCTCATATGCACCACTGGGAAGCAGCGATTTCCTAGTGCTCAGAGAGCAGAAACAGGCGGCTCTGCACCTGCCCTGGCTATGCGGTGGTGCGTCCTGTCAGTCACCTGTCACCTGTCGGTGCCTGGGCTCCTGCAGGCACTGCCTGGCCTGTGGTACACTTGCACAAGCTGGGGAAGACCAGGGCAGGACTTCAGATGGGCAGGCTGCCCACCGTCACAAACATCTGAGCAAAGAGGCGGCCTGGGGCTCACAAGCGAGGAACTGGGCATCATCCCCCAGCACCTTGGGACCCAGTTCCTCTAGACAGCACCAGAAAGGGTCAGAAGGGAGGAGGCCTCAGGGGCTCCCTTCTGTTCACTGGGGCCAGCCTTCCAAATCAGCTGGGCCAGGCTGAGCCCAGCCCCGGCCTGACTCGGCCCTGGAGGCACTTGGTGCAACTGGGACCACAGGGGAGAGAGGCAGGGACATGCTGCTGGAAGGAGCACGAGGTGAGCCCCCCTTCTCCAGCGGCAGCGCTGTGATCTGCTCTGCACGGATGGGACTTCCAGTGGAGGCAGAGTGAGGACATGTCCGCCCCAGTGCACACTAGAATTCCAGGCGGAATCACCACGGGGCGGTGATAAAGCTGCACACTGTGCAGCTGCACTGGAAAAGTCTGCACTGGCAGTCCCTCCAAACATTAGACACAAAACCACCACATGGCCCAGAAATACTGCATCTGCCCCAAGGGGGCGAAAACAGAGGCCTGCACAGAGCCCTATTTACAAGGTTCTCCCACAGACGAGCCAGGAAGCAGATTCAACCCAAGGGTCAACCAACTGACCAACTGATGGCCAGAAACACAAAATGCAGTGTCCAGACACATGGGAATATTACTTGGCAATAAAAAGGAATGAAGTCCTAACGCGTGCTCCAACCTGGAATTAAGTGGAAGAAGCCAGTCATGAAACAATGTATCTAGGGTTCTATTTACACAAAACTTCCAGAAAATGCAAATCAGCCAAAAGTAAATGCATGATGACCTAGGGTTGAGGGCACTGGTGGGAAGGGAAAGTATCCTTATGACATCCTGAAACTGTGTGGATGGCCACACAAGGCTGTGAACACACTAACACCACTGTCCCGTATGCCCCAGAGGACCAGGCAGGTACGCAAGATCAATGAAGCTCCTTTTAAAATGTTATCTCTGGAGCCCGTCCTGGTGGCCCAGGCCGCTACAAGCACTCTGGAAGGCTGGGGCAGGAGGACTGCAAGTTGGAGACCCCTGGGCAACCTAGAGACTTAAGTAGACCCTGTCTGGTATTTTTACACAGGCAAAGAATGGACTGGACATAGAGCTCAGAGCAAAGGGTTCTGAGCTGGTTTGGGGCTTCAGGACTGCACCCATCAGTCAGGCAGTCCTCTCCGGGGATAGGGCCACACACGCATTAGCATCTTTTAAGGCCCCCAGGTGAGATGAACTGGCTGTTGGGTCTCAGAACCCCCATTCTTTGCCTCTGTGGCTGTAGCGGTTCAAGAGGTGCTGGGGGGAGAAGGGGACTGGGTAGAGTGTGTAGCAGAGAAAGGCAGAGGGCTGACTTGGCTCCCAGAACAGGGCAGATTCCTTCCTCTCCAGAGGGCAAGGTACCTGCCAGGACCCCACTTCATCCACAGCGTGGGGCCACAGCAGCTGCAGGAAAGGCTGTGTGTTCATTCTGCATCCAGGCATTTCTGAAAGAAGAGCCCAACTGCCCTGCAGAGTTTGGGGACACAGGTACAAGTTTGCACCTAAGCTGCACCCCACCCCGCTGCATCCTATTCCAGCTGATGCTGAGGCTCAGATGGTGCTAAGCAGGGCTCAGGAAAGTCAGTGAGCAGGACCTCCCAGCCTTCAGAACTCGCTGGAAGTGAGGCCAGGGAAGTAACAGAGGATGCCACTGCAGCTACTTGGTGGCAGAAAGAAGACATGGCCAGCATGGGCCATCTAGGACTCTGCACGCCAAGAGCTATGAGAAGGAGCTCCTCCTGCCCGGTCCCCACAGAGACTGAGAACAGCACTGGCCATGGTCTAAGTGAGACCCCAAGAATTCAGGAACTGAGGACTTGGTCACAGCGCCCCGGTGCTCAGGGGTGGGGTCCAGAGAGGGCACTGGTGTAGGAGGCTGGTGAATTGCTGTTAGGGTTTAGATACAGATGCCCCCCTCAGGGCCTCATGAATACTAGACAGGACCTCTAAAGCTGACTGCACTGCAGGCGCTCACAGCTGGCTTGCCATTGGGAGGTAGAGGCCGGTCAGGAGAGGTGGTCACTGGAGGCATGGCCTGGGCATTTCAAGGTTCTTCCTTTCTTTTTCTCCTTCTTGGCCACCATGCTGTGAGCAGGTCTCCTCTACCCAGGCCCTTTCATCATATCTGCCCTGGCGCCACTGACTATGGACTGAACTCTCTTAAAACCATAAGCCAAATCAACCTCTCTTCTTATAAGCTGTGGGTGCCAGATATCCTGTCCCGGTGATGAGAAGGTGACTAACATGCTTGCTGAGTTCACAGCAAAAGGGCCTACCAGGAAGTAGAGCCAGCTGAAGGAGGCAGGCCACAGGACGATGCCTTGGAGCGTGTTGTCTTATCCCTGGCCTGGTCTCCCTCACTGTCTCCCAGATGCCAGCTTTCCTCTAAGCCCCACTTTTACCTTGATGTTTCTGGTTCTCTATGGCCTACAGCAATGGAGTCGGTGACCAGGGACCGACACTGTGAGCCCCACAGGCCTTCCTCCTCCTTAGATACTTGGTCTCAGTGTTGGAGAGCTGATACAGTCATCTATGCTAACCCCACCCCCACCAGGAACCTCTTCCAGCTCGTGCCCAGCACCTGGCCGACAGGACAAGGACCCTGTTTCCATTTGGGAAGAGGTCTGATTGTTAGCAAAGGCCCTTCCAAACTGAGCTGACGTCAGCCTGCTTCTGCCTCCAGGACAGCACAGATCCTGTCACTGTCACAGCCAAGTCCGGAGTCTCCTCTGCTCCATGGGAAACATGGCCTTGGGCGTGGAGACTCCCTGCCACTCTTGGCATTCTCAGTCATGGTGATGCCAGCAGGCACCTGCCTGTCAAGTACCCATGACAGACTGGGTCTAACTCCTCCTACACGTCCTGCCCCTTCCGGGTTCTAAAACCACTCTTGGGCCTCAGGGCTGTGTTCTTTCAGCTGCAACAAGGTGAACAGGTGCCTGATTCCTTCGTCACTCCGGTGTCTTCTTCTGGACCCTCTCATGTCACTAAGTCCCTCTCAAAGGACGGACACCCATGCTGTAGATGTCACCACAGAGAGGGGCTGGAGGAGCCTATCCACACCTACAGAAGCTTCACGCAGGTCAGTATCTGCCCCACTGGGACAGTTCCTGGCCCGGAGCCGCTCACGCCCACACCAGCAAGCCATCACACCGCTCCTTATCAGGTGGAAGGTTTGGGCCTCTTGGTGCAGTATGGACAAAGCACGGATGTTAACACACCTGAGTGCAATCACGTCTGGGCACTGGGTCCCAGGGACGGCCCTCCGTCAAATTAAAGCTCTCCCCACCCCAGGCCTGGCATGAGCTACAGCAGGTGTCCAGCCCTGATCTTGGAGGCCCAGCTGCTTCAAACTGGAACTCAGGACCACGGAGCCAGTCTTCAGGTCCTACCCTGAGGCCTTCAGTGAAATGTCCCTGGCGGTTGGAACCCTTTTCACCATGGATATGCTTCCGACACTCCTATTTTCCACCCACCTCACGCCACCTCAGCACCCAAAAAGCCCCTTCTGCATTCCAGAAGGGAAAACGGTCTCCCTTGCTGCCTATGGGCCCATTTTATCGACAAGGTGTACAAATAGGTTTCCATGGTGCTCAGGAAGGTAGAGCTCAGGTCTCCATGAGCAGCCTGGAGAATTCAAGACCCTAGTCAGCCATGACACACACCAGTGACCATCACAAGCTGACCTGAGACCAAAAGGCTCAAGTGACAGAAGCTGCTAGGGAAAGCCACTGTTAGGACCCAGCCGCAGGCTCAGATGGTCACAGGAAGCCAAGCTTCACCCCAAGAGAGAAGCATCCCTAACAGCATGAAGGACCGCAGACAAGAGGCCAGAGCTGTTAGCTGTTTTGAAACAGCAAGGTGCTACTGGCAAGCAAAGAGTTCTAGGGCCGAAGATGCACTTTCCTGATAAGAGAGTTCACAGAGCGGACAGCTGCAGGATGGCCGAAATCAGAACAGCCCAGAGGCAGAAGGCACACGGTTCATGGAGTAACACCAGAAAGCAAGCTCTGGAGCTGTGACGGCTGCAAGGCCAATCAAGCTGCCCAGCTCGGTGGAGCTGCAGGCGTAGCTTCAGCCACCTCCCACTCTCGCCCAGGACGGTGGGCGGCCGAGCCCGGGTCCCCCACACTTCCCCAGGGCGGGAAGTCAGTACTTCGTAAAATGTTTCCACAAAGCTGCCTCGCAGACTTCCCCCTTCTGAATGTTAAGATACTGATTCAGCTGAATGACAAGGAGAGGGGCCGGATAACAAGGAAGACCTGCGGGCTACTTCAGACAGGGCTGGGGTGCTGCTCCTCAGCCTGCCGCTGCAAACAGCCCACTCAAACAACCACTAAATGCCTTTTTGCAACCAATCACTGTGCTAGTGACTTCCACTCCGGGCCAGGTAATCCTACCACAAAAGGAGGTGGGCTTGACGCTGCTCTCTGCTCTCGGCATCACTGACTGGCTTTGATTGTTTTCTTCCCTTGCACCCCCAGGCCTGGCAAAACAGCTCTCCCAAGAACTCACACTGGCCAGCGTGGTGCACACCTGTAATCCTGGCACTCAGGAGGCTGAGGCAGGAGGATCCTCGTGAGTTTGAGACCAGCCTGTGCTACAAAGTGAGCTCAAAGCCAGCCTGAACTGCATAGCGAGAACATCTCAAAAAGACAAAAACAAAAGATAAAAAAAGAACTCACGCTAACCTGCTGCTGTGTGGTGTCCAGTGCACTGGATTTTCTGCTCCTTCAAAACCAGGACACTCACCCGTCTCAGTGTTGCCGTCAGCGTTCTCATTTTCCATGAATTCCCAGATTCCTGGCCACATAGGAAACTACTCCATGGCAGAACGTGGATTCGATTCTTCTTTAATTTAAAGCAGAGCCACAAATTCAAGTATTACTCCAGGGACCGAGTCAAGGAGGGCAATGAACGAAGAAAGCCCTGAAGGCTAAGATGGCCTGGAGCGACAGGGACAGCCACTCGGGCACCCCAGCCCCTGCCTGACAGAGGCAGCCCTGCTCAGCCGCACCCGGTCTCTGTCAGAAAGTTGAGCCCTGCGTGGTCACATCTTCCATTTTGATGAAAAGTTGGGAATCCCAATTTTTCTGAGCCAACCTAAATTTTGCATTCTTCCAAGTAACAACTTTTAAAGAGCCACTGTCAGCTTAGATGAAAGAGACATCTGCCCCGAAGGCCACAGATTTGATTTCAGGGCTGAGCAGTGAAGTTTAAGCTACAAAAGTGACAAAAGCGACATCCTGATTCTCCTGCCCCCCCCCCCACACGACAGGACAACAGAGCTGGGGATCCGCGTCACTCTCTGGACCCCAGAAACCTGAAAAGATGCTACAGTTACACTGCAGGAATGCTTGGAGCTGGGAGAGCAAGGGCAGGCGTTTCATCCTGGTGATGGTGGTTCACCTCTGAATCCACCGCCCCCAGAAAACAGGCTGAAGCGCTGAAGTTCTAGACAGAGCTCTGTGTGCTGCACTGTTGAAGGACGTGCACCATGAGTTACGTCGGCTGTTACAATGCACCACAGACTCAGAGGCTTAAAACCACCCGAGCTGACCATCCAACAGTTTTGGAGATCAGAAACGTGAAATCAGCCTCATCAGACCAGGCCCGGGTGTCTACATGGCTGCTTTCCTCCAAGGGTGCCGAGGGAAGAACTGCTCCCCTTTTCCTCCTTCCTACAATTATTTTCGGGGGAGGTGGGTATGAGGGCCTGCTGTGCTGCCTAGGCTGCTCTCAAACTCCTGGGATCAAATGACCCCCTGCCTCAGCCTCCTGAGTCTGGGACCACAGGCACCACTGCACCCATCCCTCAGGCCCTTCTTTGCGCCACACCAACCTCACTTCCCGTCCCACTCTCTGTGGTCAGGTCTCTCTGGGCCTCCTCCCATAAGCACGCTGTCACCAGCCCCTCCAGGTCATCCCTGCAACTCTCTGCGCAGGGTCCTTCCCTGAGCCATGTCTGTCAATGCCTCTGCCACATTCACCAGCACAGGTTCCCACAGTTAGGACTCGGATTCTGGGTTTGTCCAACCATCCCAAGGAAACAGGACTCATTCAGTTTCCTGCACATGCATTTTAAAAGCTGCGTTAATCTGGATCCTTTGTCTCCAGACTCACCTGAAGGACCCTGTGTCTGAAGACCTGTAGTCTGCACTCACCTCCCTGTTTATGAGCTCTATGGCCGCATGTGTCCTCTCACCCTCTCTGCGGCCAAGATTCCCAACTTCAAAAACACAGTTCATCACCTACTTTACAGATTTGTTTAGGCGTCTCTCAGAAATTTACCCCAGCAGACTACTCTGGAAGACGGTGGTTGTGCAGTGTGTGATTAGCAACCACAAAACTGTTTATTGTATGCTGCTTTGTGTCAATACTGGGATCCCTGTCAGCACAACCCCAGGAGCTATGAAGGTGTTGCCTCAGGCAGATGACAGCCTCCCTGGCCCAGGTCAAGCGGGAACAGTAGCCCCTGCCCCTTCATATCCAGCTGCCTGGGGAAGGAGCCAATGGGGTCAGGGAACACAACGCCTAGCCGACTTGAGTCAGAGTTGTCTAGCTCTGGGTGTGCCTGGCTGACTGACAGGTGGGAAGCCAACTCAGGAGGGAGGACCCACCCCACATGTGGCCATTCTGCTCCAGTCCATTTAGGCTCCCAACTCAGGCCCTTCGGGTCTGCAACTTGGCGTTGCACCAGGCTCTATAGGGAGCTCCAGGCCTTCGACCTCCCACTGGATCCTCCGTTGTGAGCCTGGCTACTAAATCCTTAAATAATCGTGCACTCCATGAGTGTTCACCGCTGCATACATAGCGTCACCCTCATTTTACTGCAGAGCACACTAAGAGCGGTTGAGGCATTGTCCCAGAAGCAGAGGGGACATCTGAGTCCGGGTCACGGCTCCTCTTCTTCACAGTTAGCGGGCCGTCTCAGGGTGCCACCCATCCAGACAAGTTCCACTCTGTCAGCCCCACCCTCTGGGCAATGAATGGACTGGGCCTGTGTAAGTGTAGAAAATGCAATGGGGGCGCAGGGGAGGAGGGTGTGGAGACAGTGAGGGGGTGACTCTGAAACACGCCCCATCACAGCATTTGGCTCAGCTGTGAGGCACCATATGCACTGTAGGTACAAACAAAGCACAGGTTGAACTGATACAACAGAGCAGCTCAAACTACGCACAATTTTTACAAAAAGCAAAATATTTTGTACCTATCTGGGAAAACAAACTCCGCGGAAGCAGTTCTTGGCAGAGCATACACCTCGTGACTTCACTTCCAGCAGGGCCCAGACTGTACATTCTCCAATGCAGCCTTCACATGCATGAATTGTATCCTAGGAAAGTTTGCCTTTCCTCGACAGCTTTGAAAACCATCAGCTCACATCCTTCAAAAGTCTGCAGAGAAAAATCTCCCTCCTAGAACACAAGCGATGAGCCCCCCTACACACTAAGAACTTGTACCCTGAGGCCGAGCATGGGGAAACACACCGTGTTGGAAGAGTAGCTTCTTTAGAAATGATTAATTTTGATATTCCCCAGGCACAAAAAGATTAATAAAAAGGAATTGAGGTTTTACAGATGAGAAAAACCAGAGCTGCTCTGGATCCCTTATCAACAGAAGAAGCAAAAAAAAAGAAGAAAAAGTAAGTAAAAGAAAAGAGAAAGAGCCTCTGCACGAGCACCCGCCTTTTTGTGAGTGTCCAAAGAGGCAGACTGCGCTGGGACTCTTCTCCCTACCTGCAGCCACGACCAGGAAGGAGGGCAGCCCTCACCGACGCAGATCCTCAGCACCCAGAACAGAGCTCACCGTCTGGCCCCGCCCTGGACACTTGGGCTTCTATGTGAGGCGTTAAGTATCTGGCTGCTCTGGGTGTTGAAAACACAACTGCAAGGCTGGAAGCCCAGCGCCCTCATCTGGTGCCAATTTCTGAGGGAAACAAAGCAGCCACACTAAGAAACCGGGTACCCTTACGATTAAACACGAGAGGGGAGGCTGAATTTTAAAAAAGGAATCCACACTGAAACCACTAGCGCTGACCGCGGTTCACTGGGAACACGGGACAGAGACGGATGTTACTGACTGTGAAGGGCGCCACCTGCCCAGTCAAGACTGTGGACACTGGCTGACCACTGACCTGACAGCTCTGACAAACCAATAGGGAAAGCAAGTGGGGAGGGGCAGAAACGGTAAAAAAGGTCTTCAGCCAACAAAGTAAAACAAAATCCACCAAAACGACAAGCCTCGAACGACCCCTTCCCCCACCCCTCCAGACAGCAGAACGCAGAAGCTTCAACCTCTCCGGAGAATCCAGTTTCCCAGCACTCCCAGCTCCTCTTAAGACATTTTTGGACTGGACTGTTCAGAGTCAGCAGCCAGCGCAGCCGCACCCGGGGACAGGCACCTCGGGACCTACCCAACTGGCCACAGGGCTCCCGGAAGGCCGCAGCCCTACACGCAGGGGGCCTGGGACACTGTCTAGCTCTCCTCCGGGGTCTGGTGTGGACAGACAGCAAGAGGGAGGAGCGAAGTCGCTTGTACTGAGCCAACTCAGGAAGTAAAAACCTGCAAGTGAAGCCACCAACTTAAACCTGATTGAGTTCAGACACAGATGGGTAGATAACATCGGGCGACTGACAATTCATAGTTCTAAAATGTCTCTCAGACTACACAAAAAAAACCTCTAAAAAAAAAAAACAAGTGGCCATTTTACCTTCCTTCTGCTTAGGGTGTTTTAGCTACACTTATCTAGAAAGATACATTTTAGTCACTTTTCCTTAAACACTGCCCCAGGGCGATTCCCCTAGCGATTCCCCTAGCGCTTCTGGAGGAACTCTTCCCAGCAACCTTAGCAAGCGGACCCCGCCAAAGCAGCCTTCCCTTCTCCGGACGCACGGGCCCCACCTTTTTCAGCGCTCTCTCACGTGTCTCCTGTTTGTCTCCCCCATATACATCTTCCTTCCTTGATAACAGAGATCCCCTCCTCAGGGGCCCTCAGTATTAGGCTCCAGGGGCTGCTGCCAAGATCTGGCCAATCGGACCAGTCCATTCTCATCATGTGACCCAGCCCAGACCAATCAAAGCCCTTCCTTGGGTCTTCTGCTGGAAAAGAACCAATAAAATCCGTCCTTATGAGGCCACAGGAGCCAAAACCAGAGCACGTTCCACACAGCAGAGAGCACTGCCAGGAAGTGCACAGGCACTGCAGGGGACAGACAGGAGACAACAACCATCTTCTAATGACTCTCTTGAGGCCCCGCATCCAGGCAAGGGATTTAGAATGCATTAACCTACTCCACTACCAGCGACCTGGATGATGACATAGGGTTCAGCCCCTTACAGATGAGTCCCCATGAAGGACGCACGATCCACTGCAGGTCTCCAGATCCACTTTCCGAGGACGATCAGAGCACCACAGCTGCATGAGCTCGTTCCTGCATACAGATCCTGGTGGCAGAGACCCACTGCCTCTAGCCACATTGCTGTCATTAAAACTGCTAGATCCCTCTTCTGCAGGCCTGGCTCACCTGTCTGCATGCCCATGGAGGCCTGTGTCTCATAGGGGACACAGCATGTGGTTAGTAGCCTGTCTACTCACCAGGGCACACCAGCCCTCAGCAGTGTGACATTTTTCTCACTCCCGAGAGGGGCACAGTAATCCCACAGCTTCTTTCCTCTTATGTCACACCCAGATCAGAGCTGGAGATGTTCTCTTACATCTGGCTTCCTATCACAGTTTGGAGAGGACACTGTCCAAAATCCCCACGTCTACTGCCCCTAGAGCTCTGAAGAACATGTTTAGACACCAGTTCCTCCCTCCATCACACAGACATGGGGCTGCAGGGACACGGCCAACACCTGCATGCCCAGCACGTCTCTGCAAGTGGGGTGCTCATTTGTCTGAACCTGACTTCACTGACCTTCCCAGCTTCTAAATGCTTCAGCTCTGTGAACACCAAAGATCCTGGCCCAAACTCACACAGGGCCAAGCCTGCACCCCACACAGGAAAGAGGAGAGGGTCCTCCTAGCCTCGTCCTCCAAGGCTCCCACCCACCTGCTCATGCATGTGGGGCTCCTCCCCAGGGTCCAGCACAGGGTTCAGGACTGAGTCTCTCCTGCCTCTCCAGGGGAAATGGAGGCCATAAAGAAGAACATAAAGTCCGTGCTGATCCATCACTTACACAGGACACCCCAAAAATGCCCTTCAGTAACACATGCAGGCTGGAGTGCAGCTCTGTAGAAAGCATGGGCCTACCATGGCCACACCTGGGGCTCATGCCCAGCAGGAGGGCAGGAGGGTGGGAGGGGAGAGAGGAAAAGGAGGGGGAAGGGAGGGAGGACCAGGCAGTCCTAAGAGGAAAAGAAAAGGAAAACCATGTAATAAATTCATATGAATTACACTGTTTTCCAAAGAATTTTGAAGCAAGAGGCATTAAAGTCCTGAGAAAGAGGAATCTCTAGTAGGGATATTTGCCATAGAATAAGACTTGAAAAAATATTGGAAAATATGTTTATGGAGATTCAAAAAACTTTTAAAATCAATCTTGGCCAGAATTAATGTGATCCATTTACAATTCCACTTAAGACTTTTTTAAAAAATTACTTTGATGAGCATAAGCCATAAGCCTGTAATACTGGCTACTTGGGATGCTGAGGCAGGAGAATTGCAAGTTTAAGGTCAGTCTTGGTAATCTTGTCTCAAGTTAAAAAATAAAAAGGGCTGGAATGTAGCTCTGTGGTAATTCCAGCATCCCTGGGGGGTGATTCCTAGTACCAGAAAATAAAAATACACATATTTTTTGAAGTTTTAAATTTACAGAGAAATTTCTAAAATAATCCACCCTACATCCAAACTCATCTCTCAGTGATACGTCATACTGATACATAACATTTGTCCAATTAGTAAACCAATACTGGTAATGTTTTTGACATTGAAAATTAGATTATCTTACAGAAGCATCCAGAGGTCTTGGTGACTTACACCTTAGTCCTAGCTACTGGAGGGCTGAGGCAGGAGGATCACTTGAGTCTGGGAGTTGAAGACCAGCCTGGGGCCACATGCTGTAACCACATCTCAATCAACAAACCAACCACTCATTAGCAAGAAATAATAGCTAGAAATACCTTGCAAACAAACCACAATGCTGGGGGAACCTCCTCTGCTCTCTTTAGACAGACTGAAACCACAGCAAAGAGGGTCTGAGGCTAGGCAGAGGGGCGGCATGCAGGGAGGGGCCACAGTTCCAAGCTGGACGAAGCCAGCGTCGCCAGGGACGGTGGAAAGGAAGGGCTGTTCCCAGTGGCCAAATGGAGGAAGACTCAAGGCTGGACTCCCACGGCCAAATAAATCCAGGATGAATTAAGGGTAAAAATGTAAAAGATTCATTTTTATAAAGATCAAGAATGAGTAAGTATTCCTGATATTTACAATACTACAAGGCAGGAAAAGTCTTTTTTATACATGATACAGAAACCACAACACTGTATCGTACTATGAAAGGCAGCTAACAAATTTCATTATACAAGCACAGCACTGGCTGAGGTAGCAGTGCTGAAGGAGCACTGGCCAGGAGAGCAGGAGGCCCCGGGCTCCACCCAGCTCAACAGCAACAACAGCAGCAGCAGCAGCAACAGCAAGACCTTTTCATTCTAAACCTGTGCGGACAAGAAAGCGCTGACAGAGCTGAAACACGAACCAGAGAAGACCTTTGTTGTGTTCGCGGCAAGAGAAAGAAGAGCTCGTGGCCACAGGTGCCACACACGGGCATGGCCCCCAGCACAGACCCAGCTCTCAGCCAAAGCCTCCCTACTCTGCCCCAGCCCAGCCTGCAGCTCTTCCTCCCCGTTCCTCTCTCTTCTCGGGCCAGCCACACTGCTGCAAACAAATGTGAGAATAGTTTCCTAAATGAAAGTAAGGAAAGGAAAACAATGTTTTGAAAAAGGCCATCTCCTCAGACCGGGATGGTAGCACATGCCTGTAGTCACTTGGAAGGCTGAGGCAGGAGGATCTTTGCAAGCTCAAAGCCAGCCCGCACTACATACACAATGAGTTCAAGGCCAATCTAAACTATACAGATCTCCAGCCCAGTCCTCCGTGATGCGACCCCAGGCCTCTAATCCATCCCGAAAGCTGCGCTTTACTTCTGTAGCTAGAATACACACCGAGATGAATTTGAAGGCGTTCTAAAGTTACCTCTGTGCAGTGAGATGACAGCTGCTTTTGCTCTTCCCTGTCACGTTTGGACACTGCCTGAATTGTACAACTGCCGAGCCTGTGTTACTTTCCCAATGAAAGACAAAGGCCTGCTTTCATTCTAAATAAAGCCACGTTACAGCCTCTCCGATCACCCGTGTACACCACTGTGTAGACGGGGAGTCGGAAGTGAGCCTGGATAAAGGGACATGTTTGCGCTTGGGAGAAGGAGACCCTAAACGACACAGCGGCCTGGCTTCTGAGAAGCACTGGGAGGACTGTATTCATCGAAGCAGCTTTCCATCGAGTTTTTCTAGCTGGAGGCTCTGAGCTTTTCCCAAGCCGATTACTGCACGTGGGGTAATAGTGAGCCACCTCAGACAACAGAGGGCCTGAGAAACACCAGCAGGCCCCGTCCTGACCCTTGCCAGCCAATCAAAGCCCCTGTCAACACCTCCCAGCCTCCCTGAGGCCCCTCCTAGAAACCCCACCCCACTGGCTTCCCGGGCAGTTCCTTTTTTATCTCCCTTGGAACACGTTTTCTCTCCCTTTAAGAGAGGAGTGTAACACTTCCTGCTTTAAAAGGGATAGATCAGGCCAGCTGCGGTGGCGGCATGCCTGTAATCCTAGCACTCAGGAGGCTGAGGCAGGAGGATCGTTGTGGTCCAAGACCAGCCCGGGCTACGAAGTCAGCTCAAGGCCAGGCTGAACTGTATAGCAAGACCTTCTCAAAACAAAACAAAAAAAACCAAAATAAATAAATAAATAAAAAGGTTAGATCCCACAGTCAGAGAGGCTGAGGCGGGAGGACTGTTCCAAGTTCAAGACCAGCCTGGGCTACAAAGTGAGTCTAAAGCCAGCCTGAACTGCATAGTGAGCCCCTGACTCAAAAATACATTTTAAAAAAAAAGGGATTAGAAACATCCTATACACAGACCCACAAGGCCACCTATGTAATTGTCTGTGTGACTTGGAGTTGAACACAGGGCCTTGCTCTTTTCATTTTTTGAGACAGGGTCTTGTCAAGTTACCTGGCAGGACTCAAACTTGCAATCCTCCTGCCTCAGCCGCCCAAGTGTTGCGACTAAGGACCACAGACTGCTCCAACACACAGGGCTGCAAAATCTTTAGCAAGTGTAAGAAGCTAACAACACTTTCAAAGTCAAGACTTGTGCAGGCTGAAACGGAAGTTGACAACAGCCTCTGATCCAAGCTAAAGCCAGTCCTCAGAAGAGAAAACAACCCGCTGCCAGGTGTGCACAGAGGAAGTTCCATCTGGGGGACACAGAGCAAAGGTACTGTCCCAGGGTGACAGGGCTGCCAGGGTGGCTGCAGCTTCCCTCCCTTCTGCAGAGGGCCACAACTGTCAAGATTTTGTAATTTACACGAATTACCCCATTTTATAAATCTAATATATGAGCAAACACGCTCAGAGACAGAAGGGCAGGAAAGCCCAGCAGCCAGGGAGGGGCAAGAAGCAACACAAATTAGACGCGGAGGCTTCAGAACAAGTCCTCCCTGCGGGAGGACAGGGACAGGAGGCTGAGTCAGGGTGCCCCGCCTGTCCACTCCATCAGACCCACTTTCCTTCCTGCTGTAGCCAAGTCCCATGGAGGCAAAAGTAAAGCAAGAACTGTTCTGGCAGCACCCACGGGGCAGTGCCAGGGACAAGCAGCTCCATGGGACAGAGGTGGAGGGGCCGGGGGCCACCGGTCTCCTGTGTGCCCGGGAACCGGCCCAGCAGCCAGGCCGCACACGGTGAGGCTCCTTGGTGGTGGCGAGGGTGACAGTGCGGGCGGCTAGGCCAGCTCCTGGCCCAGCTCCTCCGCCGGGGGCCGTGCCTGGCAGGTTTTCTCCAGCCTGGGCTCTGCCCCTCGCACCCCATTGTGTCCGCTTCCCACTCCCTCACCCCGCCCAACCGCTTCCTCCTGGCCTCAGTGACTTGGACCACGCTCAAGGTTGATGTGTTTCTCCCTTTCACAGGATATTTTCCTCAGAAGACAAAACAGGCAACGGGGCAGCCCAGGCTTGGAAGCCGCCTTCGGAAACCAGCAGTCCAGCAGAACCACAGAAGATGTGTGAAGAAAGAAGATGGCACCAGGGGCACTGAACAGGGGCCCAAGAAGATGGGCTAGTGCGTAGGAAGAGCCCCCAGAAAAGCATATTTCCCGGGCGGGGCCTGCTTTAAAATCTTAATCTGTTTGCCTATGGGGGAAGGAAAGGAAAGTGAGCCTGTAAATTACCTTTCCTCAAACCTCAGCTGCAGGACAGGATTCTCCCAGCTGAGGTCTTACAAGCAGCTCTGGTCCCAGAGGAGGAGCAGAGGTCAGAAAGGGCCAGAGGGAGGGGCCAAAGCAGGAAGTAGAGGCCACACGCTCCCACCTCACAGGTTGCCTCGAGGGCCACAGCCCGGATCCTGTCCCCACCTTCCTGGGGCCTCTGCTCCCAGCCCAAGGCAGAATCTCCTCTGACCGGAGCGCACCCAGCAGAAGGACGAGCCTCTCCTCTGCAAAGTGGCTTTGGGTTAGGCGAGAGGTATGCAGTCTCTTAGTAGAACATCAACGATACCTTATCCCTGCGAGAGATGCAGAGATTAGGTCTTTTCGCTGTAAAATCAGAGTCCAGCCACCAGTCTCCATGTCACAGGTCTACCCTGTCATCGTGACTTCTCACCCTTGACTTCAGGTTAGGTCAAGACCCTTGGAAATGAAAGCAAAAAGGTCTCCTGCTGAAGACTGGACCCGAGGCCTTCCCACTGAACTGCAACCCCAGCCTTTTTTCTTTCTTTTTTTTTTTTAATTTCTAGGACAAGGTCTTGCTAAATCATTAAATTGCCCAGGCCAGACTCTAATTTGTGATCCTCCTGCTTCAGCCTCCCTGAGTGCTGTATCAGATGTGCCTACCATCTGGCTGTAGCTCAGGACATAGTGTTTGTGTGTCATGACCAGGAAAGCCAATCCAGCATCAGAAACTGACACTCTGCCCTGGATGGGCTCCTCTAGGACAGGCAAACTCCCAGGCAGAAGTGCAGACCCACCTGCCCAACTGCCCTTCCTGGGCGTGGAGGAGAGGCTGCAAGGCACCCTCTTACCAGCTAAAAAGAGGCACACTGGGTCTCAACACAGGCATGGGGTGAGGCGTAAAACTGACCCAGAATGTCACACCCAGTATCAGCTAGAACTGACAGGGAGCAGGGCAGACCAGCGGAGTGCGCCCTAAAGTGAGTCCTGTGTGCACGAGCGCATGGACCTCAGTGCGAACCACTCCCGCTGTGGTCACCGTCCCAAACGAAGCTAGGGCCGGGGCCTGGAAGCAGACAGAACTGACTCTGGAGCTGGAAGTGGCTGGATCTCTCCACCCTCACAGGATGTGGCCGCAGTGTACAGGTGACCTGAGAGAGAGGAGGGTGCGAAGCCCCAGGGAAAAAGGGAAGAAGCTGGCTTAGCGTTAATTCTAAGGGACAAATCTACAGTGTGTGAGAGAGGCATCAGAAAGTTTGACAACTGTAGCATTTTGTTCTGTAAGAGTTGTCCTTACACGTGGGACTTGATGTGGGAACAGCTGATACCTGAATAAAGTCCTCATGAAATACATTCTTATTTCTGAAATCCTGTCCCCAGATGTAGCAAACCAAAGAACACCCCTCTCGCTTTTCTCATGAAGAAACACATTGAACAAAACATTTTTCACACTTTGTTCTTCACCCCCGCAATACGGCTCTGATTTCCCAGCAAGTGGCACGTATCACGTGTCCAAAGACCTTTAAAAGTATCAAAGTTATCTGCACAGTGACACGCCAGGGCCCACACGCGCTGGGAGGCCTGATCTGTGAGGTCCCAACCTCAGGCTGCCAGCTGCGCGCTGCAGGGGAGCAGTGGTCAGAAGGGACCCCAGGGCTGCCACACAGTCACGTTCTTGGCACTGGGTCTGGGAAGAGTTGCTAGATTCTGAGAAGAGGAGCAAGAGGAACGGGAAGGGATCCAAGAGGAAGCGGGAACCAGAAGGCCAAGGTGTGAGTGAGGCTGGATTAGGAGGAAGGTGGGGTCCAGCGGCCTTGGCCCTCGGGAGGTGGGACGGCTATGAAGGCTTTTTACGGTGGACCGCAAAGAAGGCTGGGGGTCCTGACAGTGGCAGCAAGAGTACAGTAAGGGGTAGAGGGGTAGGGAGCGGGTCTGATGGCCAGTCCCGAGTCGCTGAGGACCCAGTGACAGTGAGAGGGGAAGATAGGAGGCCGATGGCAGCACGGCAACAAAGGCGAGAGAAACTGCCGCAGAAACACCTGGCTGCAAGCTATGCAGCTGGGGCCTCACAGAGCCGCGCCAGGCTTAGGGCAAGAAGTCAGCTCTGCCTCGGAGACTGAAAGGTGAGCAGAAGAAAGCTAGCTACAGTGAGTGAGGAAGGAGAGACCCAGTGATCGAACAAGTGCGAGCACAACGTGGCTCACGTGACATGGTTGATGTGACCTGAGCTCATGTGACAGGGAAGCAACCACACAGAAACAGCAGGGCCCCGGCTGCAAGCCTGACACTGTCCGCCGGGGCTGTGGGGGGGACACGGCAGCAGCCCCACACATGGCCACAGCGTGTCCGTGATGGACGTGAGAAGTGCCTGAGGGTCAGTTTTGCCCATCCATGGTTCCCATCACCCTAACTCCTGCGTGGCCCCAGAGGCAGCCACCAGCCACTGTGCACTCACTTGCTGTGCCCTTCCGTCCATTTCACTGCGCTGGAGCTCCCAGCAGCAACTCTAGAAGAGAAGAAGAGGGGGGGATGGGGCCCAGGGGTGGTGCTCGGGCAGCCCCACCCCAGAGTCCGGGAGGCACCCTCGAGTTCCAGAGGTGAAGCAGAGTCCGCCTCCAGCGCAGAGCTAAGTCGCAGCTCCACTGGGGCCTGCAGCATGAGGAGGCACCACCGGGAGTTGGACAGAGCTTGGGCTCTGCTGCCCCATCCGGGCTTGGAATGGTAGCTGCACCACAAAGTGGACGTGGACCAGGGAAGTCACATGACTCTGGGAGTGCCAGCTCCTCAGGTGTACACGGGGACAGCCCTAGGACTTCATGAGCCCCAGCCGGGCTTCTTGCACACTAACAGGGAGCCATCCCCTGTATCCTGGTCTCAAGTTTGGGTGCAAAGCAGGCCCCACCTCTACCTGGCGCAGGCACTGCATGCACCTTCTGCAAAGCCTGGGCATGAGTGCAGATGGGGCCTCTCTGGCAAATCTCCAGTGCACAAGTAGGACTCCAACCCTCGGCTTTGTGCGCATTGCAAAGGATTGCCTGATAAGCCGGGGCAGTGGTTAACATCTGTGACCCCACCAGGAAAAAACATTGCAATCGAGGTGGCAGGGACACCACATTGCAGAAAAATTCCAAAATATCCACCAAGGGAAGTCCACGAAGTATCCCCCATATTCACAACTCCCTTGTTCCGGATAGAAACATCCCCTTTTGGTATTTTAAAAAACTTATTGCCCACTGGGGGACAGAAGAGAGCATCATATCCTTTGGAGAGCCAAGAGCACTTTCTAGGACAGTGCCCCTTCCTGAGTGATGACGCCTCAAGATGCCTCGGACGGTACCAAGTGGCATGGAGGGAGACTTTACTTACCCCTTCAAGGTGGCCCCTAAGTTCATCTGGTTCCAGGTCATGCATTCGAGCTGGGAGGTCATCTGGTATAAGTTGTCACTGTTGGGAAACATCCAGAGTTATACATAATCTCTCTCTCTCTCTCTCTCTCTCTCTCTCTCTCTCTCTCTCTCTCTCTCTCTCTCTCTGTGTCTCTCTCTCACACATGTACACACATTTCTTCCAAAGCTTTGGGGTTTTTGCTTATCCTTCCAGTGCGAGGGTCTCCAGCTTGCAGCCTCACAGAAGGGTCTTTGCTTCATCCCAAGACCTCCGTCCTGCACCACAGGGGATGGGAGTGGCTTGGCGGCTTATGCAAGCCTCAGTCCTGCACACACTGGAGTTCCCAAAGGTATAAACCTTGCAGGGTAGAGGCTGAAGGGAGGGAAGCTTCCAAAGGCAACACAGGCTGGATAACTCAGCACTGAAGTTAAAGGCCTGGAGCCCAGAGTCAAAAGACAGCAGATTAATTATTCGTGAAGAGGCCATTAAGTTGTTTTAATCAAAAGGATAAGTATCCTGTGGATTATGAGGGCCTGAAAAGTCAGTCACCGGTGATGGATGGGCGAGCACCCAAGGATACGACACACAAAGGGAGGAGGTGGCGAGCACTTCCAGGCTGAGGAATTATGCTCTGGAAATTTTATAATCTGGTGTCGGTCAAGTAGCATTTTTTTGAAATCCAGAAAGGAGAAGGCCAATGTTTTACAATGAGACCCCAAAGAGAAGCGACATCAGTAGCCATGGAAACCAAACAAAATATGTTCTCTCTTTAGTTATCTCGTTCCTGGGAACACCGCACATATAAGCTAGGATCAAAAACTGCAGTTAGTTTATTTTAAAAATTTATCACAGTAAAAGACACACTGCTGTGAATACTCCTCAAAATTCTCTCCCCTCGCTTTGAGCACACTCATCCCGTCATCCTCACCACTTCCCGCCGCAGCTCTGGAGTCCTCTTTCCTGAGGGTCTTTAGTCACAATGGTGTGGCTGCCTCAATGTCCTGAATCAATGCAAAACATTGACCTCTTGTGGCCATTTGGCTTTGGGGAAGTGGCACAGAGCCAGATGGGCTGAGTAAGGTGCGTAAGGGTGCACCCTAATGTTTTCTGGAGCTTCCTCTGTTAAATGGCTCTCTGCAGCAGATTCACCCTATTTTTTACCACACCTCATAAAGACACAAAAGAGGACTTCCAGAACTGCTTCAGAAAGTGGAGTGGGCAATGGGATAAATTTATTTGAAGCAGGAAAGAATATTCTGAGGGGAATTCGTGGCAGTGTGCCTTTCACTGCATTTGTTTTCATTTAAACAGTCACCATACATATATTTTGACCACCTCTTGTAAATCAATTACCAGAAACTTCCTACACTGCCAAGCCCTATTAGGAACACCTTCAGCCTGAACTGAAATAGTTAACCATGAAATTTGAAACCCAAGAGATTAATGGCTCGCCTGGGAACCTTGGCCTAAACATATTACAGAGGGAAATGCTCACCCCACTTTCAGGCATAAGTGAAAGATAAGAAGCCTCCACTCACTAATGTGTGATATCAGATCTCAAATCCTGGACAGCCCGTCTTGTCGAGAAATTCCTTTTGGTTGCTTCACTGGGCAACACTCATTTTTAGCTCACAGAGGGTTTTTTCAGGCCACATGAACTGGGGACTGGAGGGGTGAGAGAGATACCAGGGACCAGGAATAAATGAACACCACGCCTGGTCTCTGAGTAGTGTGATAAATCACGGTGGAGTCCATCTGACCCCTGAATCATCGCCCTGAGGATTATCTGGAACTCCTTAGAGGCAGATCCACAGGACAAGGAGGAACTTGGCTTCCAGTAGGGAAGTCTGCCTAGGAAGAGTGAAGTGACTTCAAACTCCAAGTACGTGCAATCTCATCAGCCAGCAAGTACCTGGACCCATCACTCCCCCCACGTCCAGCTGGGCATTATGCTCCCTCGGTATCCTGCATATCAACCCAAAGAACGATCAGTCTCTCTCGGCAGCTTCCCGGTTTGCAGCAGCCGCCGTGCTGGTCAGTGCCACTGTGTTTCGCAATTCCACAAATTCCTGCTGGAAGGCTGGTGTAATTAATTCCTGAAGGACCCCAACTTTTATTAGAAGAGCCGGCGGCCGCATTCAGCACCAGGGAGCTTCCTGAACTTTCCCTGGGCTGACAGTTCATTAATAAGCAGCCTCCTCCACAACCTCACCGCTGGTTTTTGTTCTCCTGCGCCTTTTCATCAAGCAATCCATTTATTAATCTCACCATTAATCACGGCCAGCAGGCATTGTATTCCCCAGGTAGCTCTATATTTTTGTCATTGATTTTGAAAAAACTGTTCACCAACTGACATCACTCATCTCCCACTGACAATTTTCCTAGGCCCTAGTGGGAGGTGGGACCTTTGTGAAATTGATTCTTGCCTAAGACTGAGAATATGACGACTTTCAAGACAGCTTGGAAACCGAATGAGTGAGTGGCAGATGCTTATGTGCAAGGATGAATGAACCCAAGTACGGGACCTTGTGACCGAGGAATTTCCTCAGAATCAAAGCATAGCCCTGCTGATTCCTGGGGCCTCTGTGTGGAAGCATCCCAAAGAGAGAGTATTTCAAGCGTATTTCCTCAGAATGTAGACTTTCTCGTACACAAGGCCTGGGTCTTCACCTACACACCTTCCCAGCAGCTGCCTAGTGATCGCTTTATCCCGCTCTGTCCAGTGTGGTGGGCACAGCCACGAGACCATCAAGCACTGGACATGCAGCTAGTGCCGTACACTGAAGAAAGACCTGGAGTACATTGGGATGAATGCAGTATTTTCAAATTAATTTCATTCTTTCCCATTTTGATTGTCTACTAGCAAATAACCAGCTGTGTGTGTGGCTTCTACCATGTGTCTATTGGATATGGCACTTCACAGGTGTGGGGACTTGGGCAAATCACAGTTCTACACTTTGCATTTCGGTTTTGGGTCTGGTAAATGGCAGTGTCAGGCTCAGTTGGCCTCACATGACCCGGATGCTGCAAGGTCCCCACGGCTCTCTGAAGATGACACAGGTAATATACTTTAATTTTTCAACCTACCAAATTTCCCACAGAATGTCACCGCTCCTGGTGTGGCTCACATGTGACAGCCCTTCAGGGTGGTACACAGTGAGCTCCATCCAGCAGGAAGGACTGGGCCCACAAGAGGCACCCACTGCGGGCAGACCAGGTGCCCTGCACCTGCCTGGCCCTTGGGATATGGTGATGCTCTCGAGGAGCCTGTCCTCTCTCTGCCGTCTGTGTAATAACAACACTGACCAGACTGGGGGAAGAGCACAGCCAGCCCTGACCCCAGAGAGCTCAAGGACACAGGACACCGTTGCCTTCCAGGCTGAGAAGAGGTGCACCCTTTCACAGCACTCACACCCCCAGACCCCTCTCAGCTGATACAGCACAGCACCTGCCTGGCAAGCACCAGATCCTGAGTTCACTTCCTGGTACAAAAAAAAAACCACCCAAGCTACTAATAGATTTCCTGAGGGTGGGGATGGGGTTGGAGCCGTGTCACCCACATCCATGGATGGGGTGTCCGTCTGCCACAACCTTTGCTCTGGAGAAAATGACACAAGGTCTGTCGCCAGTGCTGGGAAGGACAGCATGGGAGCTCTAGCTGGAAACCCCAAACCCAACAAGGTTGGTGCCAAGGCCCTGGGTGCTGGGTCACATGTGGCTCATTGTGGACACCCACGGAAAGGGTCAGCACCCTCAGGGAAGACGTGGCCTCTGGCAAATGAATCAGCCAATTGTTACATGACCACGGCGGGTGCCAGGGGAGATCAGGCGGCTCGGTCCCAGTGACCCCCCCATTGTCACGTATACAGCCCCACCCGCGCAGCTCCACCAGCCCGGAAGTGAACTCTGAAACCACAGGCTGCCAAAATATATTCCAAGAACCATCGTGTACTTTGTATGTTTTTAAGTAGATCTTTGAAAAAAAGCCACTTGTTTCCTATATAAGACACGTTTGAAGTTGGAGGTAAGGGAGAGAGGGAAGAAACTTCTATAACCGGGATTAATGCAAGTTGGAGTAAAATAAAAGGAAGTCAGCCCAAGCAGAAAGGGGGACTTAAAAGGAAATCGGTAGTAGATCATATAGAGTTTGTTTTGGCCTGGACCGCAGTATGACGGAGCTCTCGACCTCTGTACAAAAAGAAAGGAAGAAGAAAACCTCAGCTATTATCTAGCCGGGGCTCCTCCCTCTCCAAGGCCGTGTGATTCCAGTGCACGTTCATCTTGAAGTGCGTTCCAAGTGTGTTTACGACGCTGCCGGACAGGAAGAAAAGTCCACGTTGCCGCTGGAACAGAACCGTCCAGCCTGGCTGAGTGTAGGGCTTCTTCTGCCATGTCCTGTGTCTGCTACGTGGGTCTGACATACTGGATCTTGTTAGAAGTAAAATCTCCCCATGAGATCAAAACCCCAAAAACGTCAAACAGGAGAACAGCAGGGATGGCCAGCATTGCCAATGAGAGGGTTTCTGGCTCTGCAGCGGACCTGGCCCTGCTCGCCCAGGTGCGTGCAGAGATGACCATGCAGGGACACCACACAGCCCCATTCCCAGCGCCCCACAGGCCATGGTAAGCAGTTATTTCATACTCACGCTCCTGCTACTGTGACTCCTCTTGAGCTCAAAGCTAACTGGAAAATCCCACTGGGGATTCTATTTCTACTTATAAACACTTGGTCAGCACAAGAGGTACAGGGATCTTTGGAGCTTGATGTTCCCCCTTTCCTGGAGATGAATGCAATGCCATCACCCGGGCAAAAGCATCAGGCCTCCCCCGCCCACCCTCCCCATGCCGGCGAGCAGCCGCACTCCATGGAGTGAGGACAGTATGTGCCTTGCATGGAGCTGGGCACACAAGTAGGGTTTAATTTTTTGAGCTTGAGCTGTCCTCTGATTGATGTCTGTGTCAAAGCCCAGCCCAGATGGTGAGGCGCACACTGCCCTGCAGCCCGAGTTGCTGAGGAGGCCTGTGGCCACAAAGGACAAGGCCTGCCTGAGGAGGGTTGGGATACCGGCAGCTCCTGCTCCCGGGGTTGGAGCAGCACCCCCTGCTCAAAAGGGCAGGCAGAGCAAGAGGAAAGACCTTCATCTCACTGGTAGCACAGCGGCCAAAGAAAGCTGTACTAGAATGTCTCCTACAAAGTCAGTGTTCTACTACGCCCTGAATGGCAGACCTGAGTCAAGTGCAGGAAGATGGACACACCTTGGGATCACAGTGTTAACTGAAATGAATCAGGCACACACGCTTAAACATTGCGTGCTTTCTCTTACGTGAGAAACTCAAAGTACAAATAAATTAAAGACCAAAATAAAAGACAGGAGCCTGGCACGGTGGTGCACTCCTGTAATCTCAGCACTGTGGAGGCTGAGGCAGGAGGATGGATGCAAGCTCCAAGTACAAAGTGAGCTCAAGGGCAGCCTGGTTGCACAGTGAGACCCGGACAAGCAGCTCCTGCCCGGTGAGAAGGACGGAGCTGGAGAAGCCCAGGTTGAAGGCTGCCTCCTCCTGAGCTGGCATTCCAGAAGGAAATTCTCCTGCCCCAGAAGCACCCATGGGGAAAAGCCAGGCCCGAGCCCCTGCAGTTGCCTTCTCTGGCGCTGGGGGCGGAACAGACAGTAGATGGACAGCAGGACCAGCACAGCTGTGAGAAACAGAACCACATGCAGCAAGCCCGCAGATAAATGCTGTCTCCAGATGGGGTACAGCCTGCGGCCCACCACCGGACAACACCCGCTCTGCCCCTCTTCCTCCCCCCCGCCCAGGGCCTCAAGTTTCCTCCTCTGCGAAGACAGTGATAACCCTGCTGGCTATTGTCACATGGGCCAACGAAGTCCACACAGCCAAGGCACCCAGGACAGCGTCGTGAGCCTGTGTAACATCTGCCCGGCATCCATCAGCAAGGGAGCTGCCGAGGGCTGTTCCGTGAGTCATCTAGGTGCCCATCATTTGGGGCACCGGTGGACTTCCAAGCCAGAGATGGAGAATCCAATCCTGGCTCTGGTTTCCACTGGCTGTGTGACCTTGAGCAAGCTACTTCACTCCTGAGCTTACTCTTCATGTGTAAAACAGAGGTCCTGACACCTACCTCTTGGCAGTCAGGAGAGCTAAGAACAGTGAGGGGAAGTAAGCACAGCCTGCTGAGTGTGTGCTGTGACTCCTACGTCCACCCATCGGTGGTCACTGGTGGTCACTGGGTTCTAAAAGAGCCAGCATCCAGTTTCAGAATCCTTTGTGACCTTGGGACAAAATTCTTGCCACCTTCAATGTTTGGAGGTGGCTGGGAAAACCACCCCAGCTTCCCAAGAGGGCCATTTGCTACTCACTCTGTGCACACGCACACCCAGACGTGCACAGCTCCGATCTGATCTAACCCAGCAGATCCATTACTTGAGAGAGGGGAGGGCACATGCAGGGGCCAAGGGAAGAGCTTGAGGCAGACTCAGATCACACACTGCTTATTTCACATCAGATGTGTTCCAGGCTCCAAGACCAGAGCTGTGTATAGGAGAAGGTGCTGAACTGCTGCCTCACGGAGTCATAGGCCAGCCTTTCTTGGAGCGCCCAAAATTTAGACCCAGGGATCAGAGCACCACCGAATATCTAAAATTCAAAAGTGAAGCCACTGAGCAATTAATTTACACCTATTTTACTGTTTTTCTAACGCTGCGCTCGCAAAAACATTTAAATGCGCCTCTATTTTTAGGAAGGGGAGAGCAGGAAACCGGGTAATTGGAGCCATGCGGTGCACAGACTCCATTTTAAAACATCCTGGCACCTGCCTGCATACGACCGACCTTCACAAAGTCATCGGAGAGATGAAGTCAGGTCAGAGTGGGTGGAGCTTCGGACTCAGCGCCACCTCTCCTACAGGCCTCAGATTCTCTTTTGAGATGCTTCGGAAATTTGTGTGAAAGAAGAAAGTGGGATTTTTGTGAGGTTTGTGTCAAAACAAGAAAGGAGAGATAAGCAAACATTTCTGAAAGATGGAAAAGACAAAATCGCCTTCAACAGTGGCCAGTGAGAAACTAGATAAGGAAATGGGAACATTTTGTACACAAAATGCTATCAGGCCGGGGTGCAGCTTGGCGCCAGGTCGTCCTAGCAGGGCGACGCCCCAGGTCCAACCTCCAGCACCGCAAAAGAGAAAACAAAATCCAGGGCCCAGGGTTGTGCTCAGCAGCACAGCATGTGCTCAGCATGCAGGAGGGCCCGGGTTCTACCCGTCATGCACACAAGCACACACACGCTGAGTTATTTTCCTGCTTCCACAGTGGCCACAACTTCGTCCCTGCAGGGAGCCCTCATGGGGAGCTGCTACTGAACCTCAAGTTCATTGCAGACTCCTCCCTTTCTGGGCTGGTCGGCCCTGTGGGGCCCACGGAGCAAGTCTGGCCTAGCAGGGAGCGAGCAGGGTACGTGCAGAGCTGTGCACCACTCCTGCAAGGGCTGCACCCCAGGGGCCCCAAACCCCTAACACAATGCCCACTCCCACACCAAAGACTTCCTCTTGCCTAGGGTGAGGTGGGCAAGACCACATAAGCCAGGAGGAAGGAATGGACCAAGGTCTTCCCATGGGAACGGTTCCAGTAGCCTCCCCATGCTACCTGGACAAGAGCAAGGACACCCTGACCTCGGGCAGGAAGGAGCAGCTCCAGAAGATGGCAGGGGCTGCTGCCACCACGCGGGAAAGGAGGGGAGGAGGGGGGAGGGGCAGCAGAGCTCCTGTGGAATCCCAGCGGACAGCGGGTGTGGGGCAGAACGCTCTACCAGGACAGAGCTGGTTCCCAGCAAGGAGGGAGGAAAAGGAGGATGTGGCCCCAGCACAGTGCAGCCGGCACATTGCTCTGCCTAGAACAGTGAGCAGACTGCACAATTCGATTAGACATTTGCTGGGCTGGATTTTCAAGGCTTGGAAAGCCCGCAGGCTCAGGCCTCAGACACAGAGGAAGCACTGCCGCACCAATCTCCAAACTCCCAGGAAGCCAAGGCCCAGAGCAGGGTTGGGGTCCCCTGCCTCCACCTGGGGCAGGCGGAGGTCCCGCAGGCAGAGCTCTTCCTTCCTTCATTACCTCACTGCCTCCTTCCCTTGACGTCAGCCTCCGCCCCGCCGTCCCCGCCAGGAGAGGCTGGGGGCAACCAGTGTCAGGACCCCGCGGCGCGGGGGAGGGGCAAAGAGCGCAGAAGCTCCTGGCCCAGCACCCCCAGCCCGGGCGCCCCCAGCTACGGTTACCAGGCAACCCTATCGGGACGCAGGACGCCCGCCAAGTTCACCTAAAGTTGAAGAATACGTCTGGGGGAGAGGAGCTGGAGGAGAGTGGAGGAGAGCAGGAGGGAAGCGCGGGCAGAAGGGGCACGCACAGGTGGCGCAGAGTCCAGGCCTGTCCCCACCAGGCTGGGGTGATCTGCACACGGGTGCTGGGGGCCAGGGTGGGTCAGGGCTGCTGTGCACAGTCCAGGCAGCTCCCATCCTGGAGCCAGAAGGGTTTGAGGAAGACGGGGTCAGAGCTCCCACTTTGGCGCCGGAAAGTTAAAAGCCCTCCGGAAAGCTCAGAATGCAAGGCAGCAACTGCCCTCCTCTGCACCACATTTGCCCACCAGGACGGCTCACTCGGGTCGCCAACCTACCTGCTGTACGGTGTCCGCAGCAGCAGCGCCTGGCTGCCCGCACAGCTGTCCGTGGGGGTGTGGCAGCCATAGACCGGGGGCGGCACGGAGTACTGCTGCTCTCCTGGATGGAGGGAACAGAGGGGCCAGGGTGAGCTGCCTGTGGGGCCATGGGGAGCAGGGGACACACAGGGGCACCCGCAGGCAGCTCCACAGATGGGAGCTGAGTGCTTCTCTTTTTACGCTGCTTTAGGAGTCACCACGTGACTCAAATGCCACCGGGTTAAGTGGCGCCTTCCTGATGTGCTTGGGTGGAGGGAGCCAGCAGGGAACCCGCAGCACCCCTTCTGCACCCCACGTATGCACTCACCCAGCGACCCTTGCTGCCCCATGGGGTCCTCGTGCTTGAAGGAGTGGCTGGGTAGCTGTGCAGCGTGGTGGGAGGGCGTGTGGCCGTAGCCAGGTGTCCCATCGAAGGTGACCGTGCTGTACCCTGCAGCGCAGAGAGAAGCTCAGGTTAGCACGCACTGGGAAGACTGAGGGCCGCTGAGTCTGAGCCTCAGTGGGCAGGGATGCGGCAGGGGTTCAGCCATTCCACTGATCCAATAGCAATTACGGCCTTGGCGCGACCATGGGACTCACTTCCCAGCTAAAGTCAGCACCCCACCATTTCCAGTCTAAGTATGTCTCTGCTTCGGAGGGGACCAGCCTTGCACTCAGCCTCAGGGAGTTCATTGCAAAATTCCTCACCACTGGGCAGAGAAAATCATTCTCCCCAGAAACCAGCGTGGGGCTATTGACCAGCAGGGCTGTGCGGTCCTTCAGGAGCTCTCGGGTTCACCAGCCCCCCGGGTTTGGAGGGGACAGAAATCACCCAGGAGTCCCGTCTGGAGGTAAGTCGGGGATAAGCGGCCACACTCCCCTTGCCGGACCCCCGCCACACAATCTTCCAAGCGTGTGGACACTGTGTCTCCCCACCCTCCACAGCAGTGCTGCCTTCTGCCTGTTTCTCTGCACAGAGGCTTGTGCTCTTGGTCTTTCTCGCCCCACATGGAGGTGGAACAAACGAAATGTCTCACTTGAGAGCCGAGGTCTCACGTGACAACCCCGACATGGTTTTAAATGTACACTCCAAAGAGGATGCAGGAAATGTCCTGGGTAGGATGCAGCCCTGGAACCCCAGGGTCCCCAACTTCAGGGCTCACCTCCAAAACTCTAGCAAATGGCACAGCTGGACACGCATCCCCTATCTCCCTAGGCCACCCGATAGCCCAGTGCCTTTCCCTGAGTGGGGCCCCCACTTTCTAAGGCAAAGGCTCTCCCACACCCACGCTCTCTCTCTACAGCCTGTGGTCCAGCCTCTACGATGACAAGTGTCCCAAAACATGTTCTGGACAGAGCCAGGAGGCCAGTTACCCCCGCCCTGGGCTCTGTCCTCACCCAGGGGCTCAGGAGTACTTGGGAAGGGGTGGGCAAATCCCAACAACCCAGGGCCTCCGTTTCCTGCCCGCTAAGTGGGCACGTGCACACCCTGAAGGTGGATGGGCACCTGAGGGTCCCGAGGGTTTGCTCCTGTGTTGGGCTCATGAATCAGCTTACGAGTGAAATTTGGTTCCGAGCACCCAATTTTGCCAACAGAAAACTGAATTTCTGGAAGGATTTTTTTTTTTTAATAAAGAGGAGGAGAAACAAAACCAAAAATCTTTTCGTAGAGGACCTCTTCTCTCTGAGCCAATGAACACCCTGAGGTCCCACAAGTTCTGGGAGCAGTTCACACAAGACTGGGGCCGCAGGTTCCAGGCTACCACTCTTCACCCCAGGACTCCAGCCTCACAATGCCAGCGCCCCCAGATGGGTCACAGACTTTGCTGGCCTGAGGGCCTCAAGACCCCTCCCTGGGTCTGCAAAAAACACCGAGAGCAAGACTTTAATTAACTGCTGGGAGGCAGGGTGATTAGCGAGCCTTCCTCCGATCCATGGCTCTGGCGCAGTGCTGGAGAGACCCGAGCTCCAAGGTAGTGCCTTTCCCACGGAGAGTCCCAAGGGGTGGAAGCAAGACCTTGACCGAGCTTGCAGGGAAGCAGGCGCTTTTCAGCTATGAGGAGTGGGGACAGGGTATGGAGGGAGCATGGAGTGGGGAAGCTGCAGAGAGTGCTAGAAAAGGACAAGTGCAGGGAAGGGGGGGCGGCTTCTCCCCGATGAAACACCAAAAGACCAGCTTACAGTGCCTGCCTTCGGCATCTTTGGTTCTCAGGCAAGGCTGGTCCCGAGCAACCCCGGACAGCTGGGCGAGGCCCGGGCCTAGTTCTGCACTAGCGTTCAGAGCTCCAGCCTTGTTGGGGGCATTGGGAGGGGCTGGCAAGCAACTGTTCTTTCTGCTCCCCAAGCCCTGCTTTGTGGCTGGGGTAGAAAAGTCCTCCCTGCCTCCTGCCATGACCGACTTCCCAACTCTCACACGCTCCACTTGACAAGGAGGGCTCAGTGTACATTCCTCTTGGACAGGGGAAATCATCTCAGGCGGGGCCCACCAAGATCCCTGGAACATACCCCCAGCGTGGCCTGGGTTCAAGCCTCAGACACTTCCTCTTTCACCACCACCAAAGAAATCCCCTGCCAAAAATTAGTGCCTGCAGTCAGCTGCAGGGGTTCAGCAAAGGTCCTCTGGCCCATGGGTGGTCTGTCTCCCAACCTGGCCCAGGCTAGGTGCTCAGAAGATTGGGCTGCTTTGTGCTCTGTTGGGATGGAGCTGACACCCTGGCTTCCGTAGTTCTGCATTCCTGGGAGAGTGGCAGGGACCCCCAAAGCCACCGGAAGAAATGTGGAATCTGAGGGCAAAGGCTCGCCCTTGCTGCCCCTGGAGAGAGGTTTATCTCAGGTTTAGCCCAAAGCTGAGCACGCCCAGGCCTCCGTCTGTGTTCCTATGGAAGAGGAAAGGGCTCTGGAGGACTGGAACCCGCTTGCAACTTTTTATCCTGCTCTGAGGACCCCTCTCCCTCGGGCTTCCCCCAGGTGGGGCAGAGAACTGAGCTTGGCAGAAAATACAGGGCCGAACGAGCTTTCTCACCCCATGGGGTGCACAGGCAGCTTCTCGCTTGGAACAGCACTCCTAGATGGCTATGGGCTGTGGGCACACACCTGCCGGCTTCTTGCTGCGCTGCTGACCCAGGGAAGCCTGGGCACTGCTGCAATTTGCGTTCTGTGTTCTGAGCCCAGGAAGTTCCACCCAAACCCCAGACTGCTCATCTCTGCTCCCCTCCGTCAGCTGAGGAAATGGGCCTCCAGGTTCAGGGGCACCTGGCTCCTAAATAAAGGTGGTACGTTAGGAGAACTCCAGCCCCTGCTTCTGACATGGGGCTAGCCTGACCTGATGCTTTAGAGTTTGGAACATTTAACTCAGCCAAGTATAGCAACACCGGGCTTGGTGTCTAACGCTTGTAATCCCAGCAATCAGGAGGCTGAGGCAGGAAGATTACCAGGAGTTCCAGGCCACCCTCGGGCATACAGGAGTTCAAGGCCAGCCTGGAGTACATAGCAAGACCCTGTCTCGAAGTCAAAAGCAAAACAGAAACATGTAAGAAATTTTTAGACCTGGGTGGGTGGTGCTCCTTAGACCTGAAGGATTCCAGAAGCTTTGGGTGGAAAGGGTGGGGTTTTTGTTTGTTTTGGTATAGGAAATTGAACTCAGGACCTCACACTTGTCAGGCAGGTGCTTGTGCCACTGAGCTACATCCCTGGCTAGGCTCGTGGTTTTGGTTTTGAAAGGCCTTGGGGGCAGGTGTCCAGGCCGGATGAAGACTGAAGTGGGTGAAGGAACAGAGCCAGCAGTCCTGGGGCAGTAACCCTGCCGCATCCCCTCAGCAGCAGCCCGCACTGTGCCCCTTCTGCCTCACACACCTCACCAACCGTCCACTCCTGGGCCTGCACGAAGTTTTGCTCCAGGAAAAGCGAGCCACTGTGTTGGGAAAGCATTTCCTAAAATATCGAATCAAACCGAATTAGATTTTCAACAGCAAAGAAATCAAACGAACGCAACAAAGAAGCCAAAATTTGGTGTCTCCTTGCCTTTCTGCCTCATGCTGGCCCTGAAGAGAGGCTGAGGAGGCTGGGCAGGGCGCTGAAGAGAGCACAAAGGCCATCGTGGCTCTAACCCCATTTCAGAAAACTCCCCAGTTGAGCCCCGCAGTGGCACGGAGAGGGGCGCCCTGCTCAGAGTGGGGCACGCGGGCCTGGCACCGCCGCCCACAGCAGGACCAGGTCCCACTGGGCTTGCGGTCGCTAAGCGGGTCGCTTCTGACCCTGCAGCCTGCGTGGCCCAGCCCCACTAGACTACCGTGCCCAAGTGCTGCACGTGGACGCGGACAGCCCCCAAAGCCATCCAGTTGCGGGGCTGCTGCCTTCTTGCGTGCCCAAAGCGGGGCAGCCCCGCGCCTGAGTTGAGATGCTGGCGAGTGCCGGAGCGCGCCGGTCCCACGCCCAACACCTGAGAAGCCCACCGCTGGCCCTAAAGCGCTGGGATCCTGGGGAAGGAAACCTGTCCCCAGGCAGAGCCAGACCTACAAGGAGCAGCTCCCCTTCCCTTGGAGATGCGCAGGCGAGAAGCTCCCGGGATCCAGGGAAGCCAGGTGCCTCCCGGCTCCAGCGAACCGTCGGGCAGCGGCGGGAGCCAACAGCCAGCGCCGCGCGCACTGTCCCTTCCCGGGAGGAGGTGGGAGGCCGGGTCCAGGGTGGGAGGGGGCGGACCGGGGAGCGGGAGCGGTGCGGAGCCCACTCACCCTGGTTGCGGATGGGGGGCTGGCTCTCCAGGCAGCTCGGCAGGTAGGGCGCGTTGGGGAACATCCGGGCCTGGCCCGAGGACGCCTGGGTGGGCGGCGGGGGCCCGAAGGGTCCGTAGCGGCAGGCCCCAGCCGTGCCGGTGAACTGGCCGGAGAAGTGCACGGTGAAGGCGCTCAGGCACTGCTCCTCGTGCGCCTCTGCGCCGCCCCAGCTCGGCTCCTGCTTGATGAACGAGTGTGGCGGTGGCGGAGGCGGCGGGGCGGGCGGCGGCGCGGGGCCGCCCAGGGAGCCATAGGCCGGGGCGCCCGGGGGCGCGAAGTCCAGCACCGGCGCCCACTGTGCAGCACCGCTCACTGGCAGCGAGCAGCCGCCGCTGCCGGCCAGCGAGGGCACCGAGGGTAGCAGCGCGTTCAGGTCCCGCACGTCCGAGCCCATGGGTGCCGGCCGCTGCTCCGGGCTGGGGACGCTGGGCTCCCGGCGCGGCCGCGCCTGACTCGACCCGACGCCGCCCAGCTGCGGACTCGGAGCAGGCGCGCACGTGGGTCGGCACCGCGGGGAAGCGCGGGACCCGGACTCTCTGCTCCCCCGGCGCGGGCTGCGAGCGAGTGGGAGGCGGCGGGCTGCAGAGCCGCGGGCGTGGGCGCTGCCTTGAACTCCTTACCCCGGCTGCTTGGCTGCCCACGGCTTCCCAAAGCTCAAATACGAGGGGCCGGCGCCGGGGGGAGGAGGAGGAGCCAGCGGACCGGGCCGCGCCATTCACGCCGCGCCGGCCAGGCCGGCGACGCGCGCTGCTCCCGGGGCGCCCTCCGCGGGGGCGGGGGTGGGGGGCGGGACCCCAAGACACCCCCAGTCACCTCCCTCCCTCCCGGCCACCTCCTCTCCAGCCGCCGCGCTCCCTCTGCCTTCCCTCCAGCCGGCGCGCGACAGGGGCTCGAGGCCCTGCAGCCCCTCGGGTGAGCCAAGGGTCTCCTGTGGGGGCGGCTGCAGGACCGCCCGGGGGGCGGGCTGGAGGGAGGGGCGGGGGGGTCCGAGGGGGCGGAACTTAGGAGTGGCCCAAGCACTCTACGGCCTGGAGACGACGCCTCTGCTCCGCGCCTTCTCAGGATTCGTGGGGAGGGGTCAGCCCCAGAGGTCGGGATCCGAGGCGAAGGCGCCTTGAATGGGGGCCCCGTGGGGCGTTACCCATCACCTGGTGGTCGGTTTCGGGGTGAGGAGGGCCGTGGCCGGTCAAAGGGCTTAACTCCCTTCCAATGAGGAGCTTCTGCTACGGCCGAACCGGGAAGCGGAGAGAACTTGGGGCCGCCCGGGGCTGTAGTCCCCTTGCGGCAGCGCTCGGGCACCCTGCTGGGGAGGAAAGGAAACCAGGAGGTTCGGGCGGGCGGGCGGGCGGGGAGGAGTGCCTGGAGCCCTCTGCTCACGCCCGGGGTTTGCACTGGGGTCTGGTTCCCGGCCAGGAGGCTCAAGCCAGTCTGGCGACCAAGTGGGGACCAGAGCCTCTTGGCTGGCGCGAGGCAGCGCGCGCCTTTGGGAATGCGGAGCGTGTGGCTTCCCGAAGCACACTCCAGCTGGTAGTTCCTCCGAGCCCCGAGCCTTAGGGAAAGAGTTGGGGCTACTTTTATTTGGGTTTTCGGTTTTTATGACGCGCGCTTCTGCGGCTCGCGGAAACGCCCCGGAACTGCGGGAGGCATCGGCGACGGCGCAGCCTGGGACGGCCAGACGCGGGCGGGAAGCGGGGCGCTCGGGCCCTGCGGTGGCTGGCGGGGAGAAGCGCGGATCCCCGCCCAGCCCATGGTGCAGAATCGAGGTCGTTGCAGTTTTGCGAAGAAGTGGAGCGCCTCCGTGGCCTTAATTTACCGCTTTGGTTTTCACGCGCGTGCTGTCTACACTGCGGACGGTAGATTCTGGCTGTGGACTGGAGGCGTTCGGCTTGCCGCAGGCAACACGCTCCTCGGCTGAAGGTGCTCACCCCAGAGGCGCCGGAGACCCAGCGGCCCAAAGCCGGAGATGGAGCTGAACACGGCCCTCCGTCCACCTTCCCCTTCCGCGCCGCGCTCGAGCTCAGCTTTGCCCGCTTTTCTTTCTCTTCACCTTTTTCCGTTTAAGAAACTAAGGGTCTCTAACTGTTTCGCACTGCAAACCCACACGCTGAGGAGAAAGACCCGCAAGCCCTCCCTGGAACCCTCACCCTGCTGCGAGGCAACTGCCAGAGGCACGCACTGGAGCCCGGTTAGACGTGAGGGCCCCAAGGGGGGGGACCTCGCTCGGGTCAGGTTGACCCTGGAGCCCCCCCCATGCCTGTCCCTCCCTCCCTCCAACCCCCTTCTGATTTCAACTTTGAATTCGTTTTTTTCTTAACTACGACTCTTGCAAAGGCAGAGTTACAAAGGTGAAACAGGTTGTTTGTCTTTTTCTCTGCTTGGCAAGCTTTTTTGGGGGGAGTGGGTAGTAATCAGGAGAGAGGCTCGAACTCCGGGCTGTGAAGTTCTCCAGAGTCCCTATCCCTACATTTTAAAAATCAGGTTCTGCCTTCGGAAAGAGAGGACCTTGAAAGAACTGAGAACCCCTGCAACGCTGGCATTTGTTTTCTTGGGGTCCCTGAGAGGAGCAGGGAAAGTGCAGTCCCCCTTTGACCCCGGGGTGTCTTTGCCCATGCCCTACAGCTTCCCAGGCCGAGAAGCGAGTGCCTCTTTCTTTCTCCCGAGGATCCCTAAATTCCCCCACCCATGCCCGAGGGCGTCAGCCTCGGGTCCCAGGCATCCCAGCCTCCACCTGTCTTCCCGGAATCAATGCGGTTGGCATGAAGGTGGAGGCTTCCTCGCCCACCCTGTGCTCTCGGCTCTCCAGGTCCCCCAAGGCTGTGGTTGTCGTGGTCCGCTCCCACTGCTCATCTCCCTCGCTCTCCTCTCTGCCCGGCTGCAAGGCTGGGGACTTGGACATCCAGGCCCTGTGAGTCACCTTCCTGAGGGCTGGAGCTGAAGCTCGGTAGTCTTAAGAGGAAGGAACCCGAGGCCCAGACCGAGCAGGGCGAGGGAGCAGGCACAGGTGGCCGGGACTGGGCTCAGTGTGGCGGCTGCTGCAGCGGTGAGGGCCTCACTGGCAGGGTGTCCTCCCAGCGCCTCGATTTCTTTCTCTAAAGCAGGAAAGGTGACAGGCGGTAGCACCCACCTCGTGACACTGTCTGGTCAATTTGAAGCAGGAGTTGGGCTATAACTGCTGATAAACCATGATTTTCACTGGTCCTTGTCCAAAGGTAGCAAGGTCCTAGCAGCAGAGCTATGACCTTGCCTTGTCCAGCCCTCGCCTTAGCCTTCATCCTGGTGCCTTCCCCGCATAGGGAACAGGGCGGGAAGCAGGGAGCGTAAGCACCTGAGTGGCTTTTGCACATTGGCACATTGGTAAACGGGTGTCCGGCCCAGAAGGTGCACAATTATTGCATTAGGTGGGGACCGTGAGGACCCCTCTGCACTTTGACTCACTGTCCCCTGCACCCAGCTAATCCCAGTCACAGCCGCAGCCTGGCCCAGCACCGTGCTCCTCCGTCCCTCCAGTGCCTGCTGCCTTTGAGTTAATAAGAGGTCTTCACCGTGCCTCCTGGGGGTGCAGAGTGACCCGACCCTGGCCACGCCCCAGGACCCTACTCTATCGACGCCCACACCAGGGTGCAGGAATCTTAAAATCAGTTTTTAAAATACACAAGGGAAGGGTTTGTGACCACCCCCTCCCACTCTCCCCTGTCCTTTTGTGCATCTTCTCCATCTTTTTGCCCAATCTCCCGTCCACAGCTCTCCCCTGGAAGAGACCTTGGGCAGGGGGCAGAACCCTCAAGCACCACGGGGTGTGCAGTGCGAACCCCGCTCCCACCTGGAGTCGGGGGTTCCTCTGTCCCCAAGCGCCCAGAGTCCCCACTGAAAGGATTCCACAGCGCTTCCTCTATTATTATACCGTAAATCTTTTTAAATTCTGGAACTAATTATATAGAGGATATGTCTCAATTTGTTCTGCATTAATGCCACAGCGGGGATGGAGGCCAGGCCGTGGCCGCACAGATACGCAGGCCCATGAAATTGATGAACTGAGGGTTGCTTCCAGTCCTGCGCACACCATCTGGAATTCCAGTCTGAGGTTACAATTAGAACTTCTGACCCCAGATTCAACTTTGCAAACAACGGGGAAAATGGGGAAAAGGGAAAAAGAAAAGAAAACAATTTATTCTGCACCTGTAAAAAAAATCCATACAAAATCTTAAAATTCGTCTGTCTTAGCAAATTCTTTCCAAGTGTTTCTTCTGTGTTTTTAACCTGTAAACGATAATGGAGTATGTTTTATAGACTGAATCTTGTCTCATACCCTTTCCCAACTGCACTCAGCTTACCAATTGCCAGCTTTCCCTTTGCCTCGGATTTAATTATACAAAATCAAAATATTCCCAGTGGATTAGCTTGCTAAATATTTCGTCACTTTTGTGCTTTCCCCATTGAGAACTCGATTGATTACAGAGCTCTACCTGCATCTGGGAACCGCCCCCCCTCACTTCATTTTAATCATAGTGATCAGAGGTTTTATTCGGGCCAATTTCTTCCTTCTTTCTTTAGCAACTTGTTCCTTTATTTGCCTCTCATTTTGACTCCCTGAAGCAACGAAGAACCAGACAGCCCTGGAGAATCTGTTAAATTTATTAGCATAGAGGCTTAGACAAAGCGGGGTATAAATCATTCTGGCGGATTAAGCCGTAAAGCATCCCAATGAAGTCAGCCCCTTGCCAGGGTCCTGGTGTGTAAATGTTCATATAAAACAAGGTATCAGTTTTATCTTCCAAGTGAGTGTGCCTAAGGCTATCCAAATGCTGCGTTAGGGCCCAGGGTGGTGCGGGCAGAGGAGACCGTGTTTAAAGCCGGGCAGCACCCTGGCGGTGGCTCCCAGTGTGTGCCTCAAGGGCACCATCTCCACAGTTCGCATTTGGAGTCTTCAGTCAAAAAGGAAATTACGCAGGATATTTGAGATAAGCAGCAAAAGCATAAGGGGGGGAAAAAAAAGAAGGCAAAAGATAGTATTTTCTGTAGAATAAGCCCCACAGCCAGGTCAGTTTCTCTCTACAAAAATCCGTTCCAAAGAGGCGGGGCCTTCCGGATGTGGCAAGGCTGCCTCTGAGGAGCACTGGCTGCTGAGCGAGTGCAGTGGCTAAGGACTCTGTGCCCAGGTCGTGAGCGGGCAAAGCCAGGAAGGAAGCTTCCACCCGGACGGACGAAGCTCAGAATGCTCCTGACCAGGCTCTCCGAAGTCTTGGCAGATCGGCATTCTTTGCCTTTTAGAAATAATTGTTCTTGGGCTTTTGTAAAAATTCAAGTTCTCACTGGGGAAAAGAAAGAATCCCCCACCTCCTGCTACTTTGTCCAACAAAGTCAGCTCATTCTCTGAATGCTTGCCTTGGTCTGCCATTGACGGCTATTTGGGGTCACCTCTGGGGACTAGCACGGCGGCAGCAGCAGCTGGGAACACAGGGCCCCACCCTCTCCCAGAGAGTGAGTTAGGTCGGGAGCACAGAGACTCGAGGCCGCAGGTGCTGGGCTGCAGGGATTGAAGTGTGGCTCGGCTGAGTTTCTCCTTTGCCTCTGGGCTTTATGGAAGCGTCAGAGTGGTCATTTAGAAAAAGTTGGGTTAAATCACCACCACTGTGACTCACTGACTCCCAAAGTGACTGGGAAACCCCAGCATTCTCTTCTTCCAGGTAAGAACAACAGCAACACTTAGTGAGAAGTAGGTGCGATCTGGCACTTGGTAACTTCCTCAGCTGGAAGGAAGCCCTGGTCTGTGAGTGGCAGCTACGTAGCTACAGAGACATAGATTCCGTGCTATGCCTCTGACCGTGATGACCCAGACTTCATGCTGATGCTGGCATGCCAGGCGGCTTTCTGAGGCAGCACTGAGCGCTCACCAAACAAAAGGGAGCCCTCTCCGTTCTTGTGGGGTGGAGAAAGGCAGAGAAGCCTGTGCTAGAGCAAGACCTCGCTGTGCTGTCCCGCGGGAATCGGGGTCATTCTGCCCTGTGCCCAGGCCCTGAAACAGGAAATAGGTGGCTGTGCTGAACGTTCAGATCCACGAGACTGGAAGGCTTGGGTCAAAGGCTGAGCCCAGTGCAGCATGGAGGGAAGACTCCTGGGCTAGGTATAAACGCCTCTGTGGGATCTTGACCTGGGACAAGCAGAGGCCCTGAGCTTTCCTGCCTTTTCTATGCACGAAGAGGGTAAGAGACACGAAACCAGGCGTCCTGAGTGAGAGGACACCTGCGCCTGCCGAGGGCTGAGGGCGAGGGCCAAAGGAAGGCAGGCAGCTGGCTTCGTGTCTGAGTGGGCACGGGTGGGAGGCGTAGACAGACAGGACTCTGGTGACCTCTGTGAGCAGTGAGCTCCCTGTCGCTGTACGCGCCCTGTCTCAGGGAGGTTCCCGTGGGTGGCTTCCTACTGAAGAGTGCTGACACCCACAGCTGGGCCTCAATCCCAGCATCTGCTGTGTGGCCTCAGAGCTCTTTCCTTTGCTGTCTGTAAGCCTGAATTTTCCTAGCTGTGAAATGGGACTAATGGTACCATCGTCTCCCAGAACCAGGAGAGCTGTGTGCACAGTGAGGATGTGGGTCACATGAAACCCTGAGTTTGTTTCATCAGGATTTAACCCAGACCTCAAAGAATGGCCCAGCTGACAGCAGCAGCTTCAGTGACAGCAGGGTTCCAATCCCTGCAGAAACAAACCTCTGCTGTTTTCCTTTAAGGTCAGCTATGCCACACTGAGATTGCTCTCTCATTTATGAAAACCATCCAGGGCTTTTACACTGAGCTTTAGCCACAGCTTCTTTTATATCTTATTTTATTCTCTTATTGTGAGACAGCATTCCTCTGATTATAAATTGCCCAGCTGGAGTTGAACTGGTTAGCTTCCTGCCTCAGCCTCCCAGAGTGCAGTTTACAGGTGTGAGCTACCACACCCAGCTCATTTTTGCCTTTTGACTGTGCACCCTTTAGATTAAAATTTCAAGTCTCATTCCTTTTCAGTGGGTGTCTTTGCAGAGTACCCAGTTTAAACCAAGGACTTTGGTAGTCTCAATTTTTCAAAGTAGACAGGAAATGGTTTTAAGCCAATAGAGAGAGAAAGCAGTTTGACCCTCTTCCCAGAGCTGCTCCTAGCATTTATTAATAGCTCGGTAAACAGGCTTGAACATAGTATCAGCTTGCTGCTCAAGACGTTACAGAGTTTATGAGAAGTTGCTCAAGAAAAACAAGATGGAGTCATTAGAAATCTGATACTAGTCAACAGGAGAGCTCCAATCCCATAAATCACAAACAGGCAAACTTCTGTGGTGACTGCTGTTGCGGAGAGAAGGGACCCTCCCCTTGGGTATGAATTAAGTGCATTTTAGAAAGCCCAGTATCTTTCCCCGGCCACTACAGAGGCTAATTACAAAATTTCCCAAGAGATAATAAATACTAAACTCTAATCAACACATGTGACACAAGATAAATAAAAAGCACATAACTTAACCTTGATTCCCCGGTACGGTGCATGTTTATCTTTAATTATCCCCACCTGGGAGCAAAACATGGAGTATCTGCTATGTTTATTATTTATTCCTGGAGGCCCCACTTTTTAATTTTGCCCAAACAGTCTCTGTTTAACTTAATTATTGGCTGCTGTCCTTCTACTCCCCAAGTGCTTACCCTGGACTTAATGGTTGGTAAATAATATTCCACTTCTTTAAAATTCTATTTTATTAAAAAGATTTAAGAAAGTCTTAGAACTGGGCTTGGTGACACACACTGTAATCCCGTTTACTCCTGAGGCTGAGACAGGAAGATTGCAATTTCAAGGTAAGCCTGGGAAATTTAGAGAGATCATGTCTTAAAATTAAAGGGCTGGGGATGTAGCCAAGCACTTGCTGGGCATACTTGATGCCCTGGGTTCTTTCTCCAATTTTGGGGAGGGCATAAGAAGGGTGAAAGAAGGTAAGAGTCGGTGGGGCTAGTAAGATGAAAAGACTGGGTTAAAATCAGATATCAAAGAGTGAAGATAGCGCAGTGTAGTATAAACTTAGTTCTGAGCTTCCTAACAGCCAAGTCAAGAAGGAAAAGCAACAGTAGCTATGAAACTATACTGTAATGTGAGCAGGAAACCCAGTTTGTCAGCAGAGGCGGACTTTTGTGGTACTTAACCTGCAGAGGAGCTCTCCTGGGGGTGGGGGGTCACAGAGAACAATGAGCAGCTTCCACAGTATCAAAGACATTCCCTGAGTGGCGGTTTCTCCTTGCAACCCAGTGGCCAGAGAGTTACAGTTAAAGTACTGTAAGTGCTTTCTAGGAGGAGACAGGCATTAGCTTAGTCTCCTTTTACAGTTTCCTGGACTTGACCCGGCACAGAACCCCAGAGCCTTCACACAGGGCTACATCCCAGCCCCTCCCCTTTTTGAGGCAAATCATCTTGCTGAATCATTGAATTGCCCACATTGGGCTTGAACTTGCCATCCTCCTGCCTCAGCTTCCCAGAGTGCTGGGGTTACAGCTTATGCCACCATGTCCAACTCCTATCGGTAATATTTAAAAGCATCTTTCCTTCATGAATTATCAAATTACTTTGCACGTGAACCAAAACATGCTGTCCTCCAGAATCTGCAGACAGGAGAGCAGCGCAGGGGTCTCGCTGGGCAGTGTGCTCTCTGGAGTCGCCGGGCACTGACAGCACCAGTGGGCTGGGACTGTGCCTAGCATCGAGGAGGTAGGGAGAGATGGGGAGTGGCCAGCTCCGGACAGGCTCCACAGGCAGACCTGGCTTCTTTCTGGACAAAGGGAGAGCGTGATGGAGGAGGGGCTTGGGCTGGGTCCCCTGCCCACCCCAGGTAGCCAGAGTGCCTCTCCCAGCCCCAAGAAAAGGGCAGTGGGCCGAGGCAGGCTGCGTTCATGGGGGAGATGGGTTAACAGTGCTGACTGGAGAGTGAACTAGTTGAGCTGGGACACACGTGCCGGGCAGACTTGTGTCCTGGCCTGAGCTCCAGATCCCAACGACACACAGATCGGGGCCGCAACCACTTCTGCGCTGACCACGGCCACCTCCCAAGCCCTGGTGGGCAGTGGATCCAGGGCAGGCTTGGAGCTGGCTACCACTCCCCAGAGCATTCTCTAGCCACGCACAGAACCAGACTTGCTGGAGTGCGGTGTGCTGTCACATTAAATTTAAAAGCTGTGCCTATGGAGAAGCCCAGCCCACCGAGGGCCAGAGAATTCCAGACTGCTGCTGTCACTGGACAGCACTGCCGGAATCACCGGTAAGAAATATGGTTCTGACCCAGGCTGCGTGTCACGCTGCAGATTGTCCTCTCCTGAGTCATGGAACGCGCTGTGAGAATGACCGCGTGCCGGGCCTTCAGAGCTGGCCATCCCACCCCTCGAGTTCAGCCAGGAGCGGGACAGCCTCAGCCCGTGTGGACATGTTTACTTCTGGCTGAGGAAAATGCTGCGGCTGCCCGGCTCCCTTCCCGCCGAGGCACTGGCCTGGAGACATGTATTTTATGTCTTCCTTTGATGATTCACAAATAAATTAGCACAATCTGAGAAGGTCTGCCAACATCTATGCATTACGGGAGAAATCCGAGATGGTGAAAAATGATCATGATTTATCGTATTCCGATACTTCCTTCTTAAGAACCAAATAAATATCACCGGCTAGTTTATGTCCCTGACATATTTATTGCAGAATTCCCGCCCGGAGGACTTCCCATTGTCCTGTGTTCTCACACATTGTTTTCACAAATTGTGGCTTGAAGGAAGGCAGGGAAATTCAGGCTGGAGAAGCAAGATGTTATCTTTCGGGAGGGATGAGCCTCTCTAACGGGAGAGGGTAATCCATTCAGAGGCCTGGAAAGCCCAGTCCCACCGGGGTGTGATAAATCCACAGGATCTGGAATCCAGGACTGCCCTGGGACCTTGAAGTCAGTGCGCACAACTTAGTCCTGTTCCAGATAAACACAGTGTATCATTCCTGTTGGATAAGCGGGGACATCTGCTCAGTCAAGTTTGCCCTGTTTTTCTCGTGGGCGGTTGGATCCACAGAGCACTGCTCTAATTATGTCCCTCACCAGGGGGCCCCAGGTGCCTGATGCCGGACCCCTTCTCCAGCATCTCTGTGTTTGAGAATCCCCTGCTCCACACAGGTGGGTCCTGGGCATGCAGAGTGTCTCAGAGACCCCATCCCCTGTGGCTCTCAGACTGCGCTGTTCTCAGAAGCTGAGAATGTGTGGGACAGCTGGCTCCTCTGTGCAGAGATCTGCCTGGGTCTTGAGTAATCGTGTAGGGTGGGAGGAATCTGAGTCTGCTCACAGAGCAGCTCCCCGCCCCGCACCCTTGAAGCCACCCATTTGCCCCCATCTGCACATCCCCTCTCAGCAGGTTGAACTGTAAGCTGCAGAGCTTCCAGCCTGGAGGGACACTGCCACTGCTCAGAGACAGTCGCCAGGATCACACCTACATGGGGCAGAGCAGGCTGCCTCTCTAGTACGGCATGGATTCATTCGTTCATTCCCTGTAGCATCCTGCACAGGCCGAGCTGATTCTCGGATCCCAGCAGCCCGCTTGTGACCTTTGCAGTCAGACCCGTCCTTGACCCCTCCCCATTCTCTGTGCTCCTGGGGCACTGAAAGCCTCCCCAGCTGAAGCCCACCCCACTGAGTTTGCAAGGAGCCCTGGGGGTCTGGAGGTAGGGAATGGTGCTGCCTCCGAGGAGAGCGTCAGAGCCCTGTCCAGGGGCACCTACAAAGGTGCCTCGTGCTGTTTGTGTCCTTCTGCCTCCTACTCCAGCAGCGAGGAGGCCTGAAAGGGGGCCCTTCTGGCTTGGAAGGGACCGGAAGCCGCTGCTCAAACCTTTGCAATGGTCAGGGGAAGGTGGCCAGAAGGCCGCATGGAGTCGCTCCTCCTCCGAGAGTTTTGCTGCCTGTGTGACGCTGCGGGGGTCGAACTGCACTGTGGGTCCTGCGTGTTGATCCAGTGACACCTGTCCCGAAGATCGCCTTCCCACAGGACGGCTGCAGACACGAGAGAAAAGGGTTCTCCCAGTCTGATTGCTGGCGGACCTAAGCACTTCAGATGTGTCCAGAACTGCACTGAGAATGATTATCCCAGCAGCAGCCCTCCCTTGGTCATTTAATGTATTTCTGTCTACAAACAAGCCATTTTCTAAGCCGCTGCCTCAGCTTCTTTTGAAAGGTCCACAGAACACAGCTCTTGCTGGGTGAGCACCAGTGCCAGCACAGTTCCAAGGGTGTGGGCCAAGCTGAGAAAGACAAGATTGACCAAAATGTTGTACAATCACAGTAGAATAAAGTGCTGGAGTTAGAAACAGAAATGACCACACTGGGAAAGTGAACCAGCATATTTAAGAGTGCTAAGTATGATGTGTTTTTTGCCTTTGTTTTTTGGAGACAGGGTCTTGCTATGTAGTTCAGGCCGGCCTCGAACTCACTGTATAGCCCAGGCTGGCCTCCAAATTTGGGGTCATAGGTGCGTGTCACTTCACCCAGCAAATAAAGCTTTTGAAAGCATGGAATAAAATCACCTTCAGGCTGCCACGCTGTGGGGTGAGCTCGTCCTGTAATAACTGTCTGGGCGCCCTCCCTCTCCCTCTGTTTCAGGGCAGTATCATGTCTGGCCCTCACCTGCTGAGCCCCTGTGTCCTCCCCTTCTCTCCCACTGACCTAGCTCCCTCACAGGGTGCCTGGTCACCCCACCTCCCCAAACAGGCTGAAGCAGGAAGGGTTGCATCCAGTTGCTTGGATTGCATTGTGGTCCACGCCTAGCCGTGGGTCTGGACGAGGGGGCCTCAGAGTCCAGGAGAGAGGGACATGGCAGTAGCTCAGGTCTGGGGTCCTCAAGGCAGGCACCCCTGCAAGTACAGCTTGTCCTTGTTGTCCTCTGGTCACCGTGCTACCCCCAGGTCTTATGGAGAACCCTGGCCAGAGCAGAATTAAATTGCTTTGCTGCCAGTCACTGCTTGTGTGGCCTCCCAGAGAGGTTGTGCTGTGTCCCTGGGTTACTTTTTGTTAATTACAGTAAACAGCAGCCACAGGCCATGGGGGTGCCAGAGGAAGGGTCTGCTGTTGCCAGGGCTCTGGGAGATGCCCCCTCCAAACCATGCTTGTTGCCCCAGACCTGAGTGTTCCTGAGGCCTGAGCGGGAGGGGTGGTGGCACGAGCACCCTGGTGCTGGGCCCAAGTCACACAGGAGGCCCTGTCACTGACAGTGGGGAGGAAGGGCACTGCCCCTGCACCCTCAGGATGCGGGAATACAGCTGTACCGTTATCTGAGTTATCCTCACAGGCTGTCGATGGCACGGGGTCATGACCACACTGAACACCTGTGTTCCACATTTTCTTGTTTTATTTGACCCTCAGAGAAAACCCTGGCTGAAAGCTATAAAACATGCCCTTATTACATAGGTGCCAGGGACAGGGCTGAGGCCATAGCTCGGGTAGAGCCCTGACATAGTATGTGAGAGCCCTGGCTGGGAACCCTGACACCGTAACAAACAAAACAACAAAGACGTCCAATGACCCAGGCACTGTGGCCTCACACGCAGCTGTTGCTGCTTCCCTGTGGACGCGAAACAGTGTGTGTCTTTTCAGTAGCAGCTTAGAGCCTCAGCCTCTTTGCAAAGCAGACCCACCAGATACCTCTCTAGAAAATAATGTGATAACTAGGCATGGAGGTATGTGCCTGTAATCCCAGTAATTCAGCAGGCTGAGGCAGGAATATCATTAGTTCAAGACCAACCTGGGCAACATAGTGAGAACATGTCAGAGGAGGGGGGAAGGAGAAAGGGAAGGAGCGGAGGGGAGAGGGCAAAGGGAAAGGAAAGGCGCAGCGTTTTGTTCCCAGCAAGCTCCTTGCTTTCTGTGAAGGCTGTAGCTGGGAGAAGAGAGGGCTGGAGGGAACCGCCACCCGGCTGTCGCGGTCTGGAGCGGAAGGGCTGCGGTGTCAAAGGGAGCCGGCTGCTGGCTGCTGACCTGAGGCCCCGAACCTGGCCCGGGACTTTGGATTTTCTGAACAATGGAAACAGCTCGGGAGGGAGAACAATGGTGTTTTGACAAACGGAGGGAAGATGGAGTCTGGCTGCTGAGTCAGGTCTGGGCGCAGCCTTCTTACCAAGAAGTGGGTCCTGGGCGGCCCCCACAGCAGGCAGCTGGCCCAGCACGGCCACTTGCACTTGGCCACCCTGTGGGTTTTCTGCAGAAGGGCACCGTGTGTGGGACTTCTGAACAGAACTAGCAGGTAGAACCTGACACCGATGGCCACACCCCCCTCGCAGTCAGCAAGCCCTGGAAAGAGGGCGGTGCTGGGAGGAGGCTCCTGCTTCGATTCCACGTTGCCTTCCAGGCCTGGGTGGCAGGGCCAGGCCACAGCTGCAGGTGCCCTTTCTGGACCTGTAGTCTCCAGAGCCATCACTCGTGAGCTCAGCGCAGGGGTGAAGGTGTCTGCACAGCGAGCCTGGCTGTACACCAGCCCGTCCAGTCCCACTGACCCCAGGGAGGCGCCACAGTCACGATGGCATGGCGTCCGTGGAGATGTGGCCACAGGCGCAAATCTGCATGGCAGTGACTGTCACAGACCCCTGGTGAGACGCGGTGACTGCAGGGCAGCAGCAGAGAGCGTCCGCCGGACCGCGCAGTAACGTGGGTTACAGCCTCGTTCTCCTAGGGGGCCCAGCCGAGGATCAGGTGAGGGGTCACCCTCCGTCTGCTGTCCCTTCCAGAGCTCACTGCGGACAGCAGAGGACAGACAGGGAGTCAGGAGCAGCAGGTGTGGCAGAGGATGAGGGAGATGCAGCGTCGTTGAGGGGGGTTCACTGAATGCCAGGAAACTCAGATTAAATCAAAGCCAAGTGGCCTTATTGTGGTGCTTCTGCAGGTGCTGCCCAGGAGGGAGCGGCTCCTGCAAATAGCACTTGAGGTCACCTGCCCAGAGGCCCTCACACTCTGGCCTGCACCGCAGCTCCTGCTGAGAGCCCAGGGTCCACGCCCGCCTGGCCAGCTGGACTCCCGTCCACTTCTGCCTGCAGCAGAATCACCGCTTCCACGCTGGGGTCTCGGTGGGGAGGCAGCGGCGCTGACGGTGTAGTGAGCCTCCGTGCGAGTGAATTCAGTTGTGGATACAAATGTCAAGGCGCAGCTCTCCTGGCAGTGCCAGCTCCCTGCTCACTGGGGCACGTTGTGACGCCCCATTGAAGGCCCAGCCAGCCCAGCATGGGCTGGTAATGATCCAGCCAGGGAGGGTGGCCTTCCTGGGAGGCCTGGGATGGCTCTGCCGGCTCCTGTGTGGCAGAGACAGGTATGCTGTATAACCCTGTTCCCTGCCCGTGTGGCCACGATCTCCTGGGTCTACACAGCCTGCTTCTTGAAGTAGTTCAGGATTCTGGCTGGGGAGCACCCGCTGAGGCAGGAGAGGACAGGGACTCAGCATGGCCAGCAGAGGGGCCAGCCTGGCGTGTGCGTCGAGGGGCCCAGGAGCACCAGCACGGACAGGGAAATTCGGTGTTTAAACAGCGAGGTCCAAAGCACCGTCCTGCCAGCCATGGGAGCGCTACAGTAAATGGACACACGGCTCTCATAAAGAATGGAAAGCCCTGCGTACTGGAGAAAAAAAATACCATACCCAAAATGTAGCTACCGCAATGATTTCCCTCCAGGTCAACTTAATGCAGTGTGTATATTATACTGTGTAACATCCATCGCGTTTGCTTAATGATGTGCTCATATGCTCAAAGACGGAAAGGGCTGAGAGGCATCCTCGAGCTGTGCTGCCCAGTGTGGGGGTCACACACACACTCTGAGTACCAGGGCTGCGGCTGGCTGAACTGAGGAATGAAAGTTCAGTTGATTAATTAATCACCAGCAGTGGGGATGGAAGCCGGGGTCTCACACCTGCTGAGCCACAGCCCCAGACCACTTGTAAGTGAACTGTGAGACAGGGTCTGTCTCAGGCTGTCTTTTAACTTGGGACCCTTCTGCCTCAGACCCCTCAGTAGCTGTGGGTATGGGGTACACCACGATACTGGGCTCTATTTAATTCTCATTACTTCTAATCTACTTTAAGAACTGGCACTTTATTTCATTATTGGGAAGCTATGAATGAAGTCTGTTTGCACCAGCTTTGACATTGTGTCGCCTGCAACCAGATGCGCTTCTCTAGCTGTCCATGACATCTCAATACAAAGCACATGTGCACTGTGCACCCAGGTGAATGTGTGTTACAAGTACAGAACCCAACCAGATGCCAAACACAGTACAAAATTAATTAAAACTGGAGCCGGATGTGGTGGCGCACGCCTGCAACCCCAGCACTCAGGAGGCTGAGGTAGGAAGAGCATTGCAGTTTTAAGACCAGCTTGGGCTAGAAAGTGAGCTCAAGGCCAGCCTGAACTGCATAGCGAGGCCCTGTCTCAAAAAGACAAAAAGAAAGAAAGAAAGAAAGAAAAATGATAAGTCTCCATCTCCCGTAATTTGCTAATGTTGCTTACATGTTGGAATAATTATTTATATACATTGGTTTAAATAAATGACAAAAATGAACTGCACCTCTTTCTTTTTACTTTTGAACACGGCTCCTAGAAAACCTTATATCACACGCACGCACGCACGCACATACACAGCATGGCTCCCTTGCACCTCAGGACCTGCACCGCCCTTGGGCCTGGGGCGGAAGGCGGTGCCTCCTTTTCCCCATTTTACTTTATGTGCTTGAGGCTTCTTTGATTTTGTTACCAAAGTCTGTGCTCCTTTCATAACCTGCAGAGAACAGCAGAGAGCTTTAGCTCATTCAAACAGAAGTTAATGGCTGATGCATCTTGACCGTCAGGTGGGTGGGCTGATCCTCCTCTAACTCCTTTCCTCTACCCCACAGTGGGTCGGGCACAGCAAGCGCTGCGGTGCTTGTGATTATGAGCCAGAGCTGGGGCTCCCCGGGAGGCCCCAACCTGACCCTCGTGGTCGTGGTCGTGGTCGTGGTCGTGCTCTCTGCTGGCCTCAGGGGTCCCTGTCCTGAGAGCCACCTCTGTGCAGGACAGGGACTGGGCGTCAGAAAGCTGCAGTTCCCGCCCAGAAAAAAGGGTGAAAAAATAAACAACCCTGTGGAAACCTCCCCTTCTCACTCCAGCCCCTCCTCCTAGGTATCAAGATTTCCAAAGCTTCAGGACTGGTTTGGAGGTTCCAGGCTGAACTTCCTGTCTTCTAGTTGACAGCCAGGACGCTTCTGCTGCCCCAAGACACATCTGCTGGACATAGGGAGATGCCTATGCTGACACGACACCAAGTCTGCAAGGACATTGTCTTCAAAGGAGCGCTGATCCAATGAAGTCACCGAGCCAGAAACACTTGTTCCTCTGCACCTCCTTCAAAAGGGGAGGATGGAGAGAGGGAGTGGGAGGCTGCACTTTGTAAGACCAGCCTTTGCAGAGACTAAGCTGGAGGCCCTCCTCTCTCTCCTTTGGGTGTTTGGCCTCCCCTCTGACACTATTGACCCTCGGCTGGATTATGAGCCTTCCAAGGAACTCACAGGAAGCTCCTACCCACAACCTCAGGGTGACCCTGGAACTTGGGCCACAGCTCTCATGAAGCTCAGGAAGGCATGGACCCCATACCACCCATGCCCTGGGCAGCTTTGGCATAGCCGCGTTGGGTGGCAGGGCTGTGCTCGCAGAGCCCCAGGTCTCCTCCTGTCCCGGAGGGGGCGACCTGTAAGCTGTTCAGGGAGCGCAGGAAGCAGCTTTTCTTTCTTCCCTTGGTGCTGGGGATCAAACCCTCAGTGGGAGCCCCAGCCCCAGGCTGCTACTGCAGGATTTTATTTATTTATATTTAAATGGAACTGCTCATGCTAGTTTTTTGAGGAATCTCCACACTGACTTCCACAGTAGTTGCACCATACACTCCCACCACCAGTAGAGAAGGGTTCCTTTTCCCCAACAGCCCCTCTCATTTTTGTTATTGGTTGGTTTCCTGATAATAGCCATTGTTTCTGGGGTGAGATGAAATCTCAGCATTGTTTTAATTTACATCTCAAATAACCAGTGATGCTGAATACTTTCTTATGTCTATATGCTGTTTGTATTTCTTTATCTGGGAAGTATGTGTTCATCTCAGATGCCCATTTTTGGCCTGGGTCTTTAAATTTGGGAGGTCTGATTTTTTTTTTGAGTTCTTTATTTGTTCTCCATAGTAATCCTTTGTCTGAGGAACAGTTGGCAAACATTTTTTCCCAGCTTGTGGGTTGTCCATTCACTCTGGTTTCTCTTGCTGTGCAAAAGCTTTTTAATAAGGTGAGAGCCCATTTGTTGATTCTTTATGATAGTTCCGGTGTGATTAGGGTTTTATTTATAAAGTCTTTGTCTATATCAGAGTCTTCAAGAGTTATACGTATTCCATCTCCCGGCAGATTTGATGTTTCTGTTTTAATATTTAGATCTTTGATGCATTTCGAATTTGGTTCAGTGCAAGCTGAAAGATAGGGACCCAAGTGACAGATGACCTGGTCTGACTCCCTCTCCAGAGAGAGCCAGGCTTGCATGGTGGCCCCACGTCAGCAGTGCCCTTCTCTGTGGCAGGTGACAACCACGGACACACACACTTAATTTTTATTTCTCGTGATGTTTTCTCCATCCTTTCCCTGCAGGATCTGCATTATGACTGGAAAACTCTCCGCAGCCCAGACAGTGACCTGTGGCTGTCCCTGTTCACACAGGGCTGGCATGTGGGCATAAGAGGGGTCTGTGGGCTACAGGTGCTTCACCTGGGGCAGTCGCCCAGGCTCTAGAGGGCCAAGGCCATGCAGCTCCTCCAGGATGGAGAGTCCTCAGGTGCGAGGCTGGGAGGCTCTTCGGCCCGTCTGCCCAGCACAGGGGGTTCTGGTGGGCTCTTTCCACAGACTTGTCCTCCTCTAGAACAAGTACTAAGTGATCTTTCCCAGAGCAACACTTTGTAAGCTGCCCTGGACAGCTGGACACTTGGCCCGCGTGTTTCTGCTGAGCCACCGCACGCACCCCTCCAGCCTCTTCTGATGCCACAGGGACTATGCCTGCCCCCTGCTGGCATCTCCTGGTGCAGAAGCACCCCCCCCTCCAAGATGTGCCAGGCAGCAGGAAGTGGGAGGGATCCTTTGCAAAAGGGAGCGGGAGCTGCAGATGGGGAGGAGGGGGAAGGGGATGTAAGAGCAGTGAGCCGCCTGGGATGGCACCAGCCCCCCGTGGTGGACTGTGCATATGCGCTGTAGAAGACAGCTGAAGGCGCTGCGCCCAGCACCTCCCAGCCCTCACCGCTGTCACCACCTCATCTAGGACGCTCCCATCAGGGCCTCCTTTGTCCTTGTGAATGAAAGCAGATCTGGAAGCAGAGGCTCCAAGAGTTCTGGGCTCCAGTCCGAGGTCAGAGCCAGGACTCCACAGAGCTCACTGCGTGGTTGAGCCCTCTAAGACCACAGACTCCGGAGGTGCCTTTCTTGTTTGCCACCTGGCTCGGCCTTGGTTTCCTTGTCTGTAAAGGGCGTGAGTAACCTCCCTTCCTCAAACACTGTTGTAAGGTTAACTGCATGGATCTGCAGCAGCCCTGGAGCCCCCTGCATTTGCCATGGTCACAGTTATTACCAGACCGCCTGCTAGGAACATGAAGAGCGGATGACCCAAGGAGACACCACTTTTCTTGCTCCAAGAGATTCCTCCTGGTCAAGAAACAAGCTGCTTGGCCTCCAGCCAGCTCCTCACAACAAGCAACAGAGCAGAACTGGCCACTTCCAGGGCCACATCAGTCAGCCTCAGATCCTTACATTAACACAGAAGTGCAAGAAGATGATAAGGAAGGGACACCTCTTTCCTATCAGAGCCCGCATTCTGTGGTCACCCAGAACTTGTCCCTGGTGAGCGTTGGATTTGGAGTCCCCTGGCAGTGATATTTCACACATGGAAACTGCCCCATCAGGCCCTGCTGGCTGTATTCTGCTCCTGGAAGCACAGCCATCAGGCCTGAGCCAATCTCAGAACCATCAGCAGCTCATCCTGAAGTCTGCAACCCTCCGAGCACTCTGGCACCTGCTAGCACCGGAGGCGCTGAGGCACTGCCAGCCCCGTGTGACTGATGGTGATGTCCGAGGAGCCCTGGCATTGATGGCTGCTCTTTGCCTGTAAAACGGTCGTCGTTGCAGACTGAATGTTGTGTCCCCCTAAAATTCACACACTGGAACCCTCAATCCCAGGGTGATGGTGTTTGAGGGCGGACTCTTGTGAGACAACTGGTGCCATTGGGGGGGCCCTAGAGAGCTCTCCCTTGAGGACCTCACGTGAGACACAGCGACGCCCCAGCACACCAAAGCTCGGGCTGAGCCCGCCACACCTGTTCTCAGACTTCTCCGAGCTGGGAGAAACCCATGTCTGCCCTTTACAGGCTGCTACGAGCCTGCTGGTTTTCTTATAACGGCTCAAGGGCCTGAGACCGCAGGGCCATGAAGCATGATAGCGCCCGTTGGGAGTGCACACATGGCTAAAGACCAGTCCCGGCCAGTGGCCTGCGTGGGTGCCTGTTCCTGCCCTGCACAGGCCTCACCAGGCGTCACAGGGCCCTGTGCTCTGAGTCCTTGGCAAGAACCAGGGCTCCTCGGGCCTTAAATGGACAGTGCGAGGGAGGAAGTGTTCTTCCCAGAATCCCGGAGACCTGACTTGGGGTCAAAACAAAATGAAACCAAATGAAAATCTTGACACGCAGGACTGATGTCCAAGAGCTATGGCGAGGACACTTTCAAAGATCTCTGTAAAGATCCTCCATCTTTAGGGTATGGGGCCTTCTCTGTACCCAGCTTATTAGTGTCCCTTGTCTCACATGTTAGTAGATGGCGCAGTTCAGCTCTTTATTTTGCAGTAGGGAAACTGAGGCTCAGTGTCTCAGCGGTGTGATAACAGATCTCTGATTACCGTCTGAGCCCAGAGATAACCTTAAAAGGTCTGCAAGATCACTGCTGTCTGTCCCACAGCAGCAGGTCACCTCCGGAGGAAGGCTCCATCCACAGACTCATCGGGTCACGATCACTCGAGACCATGCACCCTCATAAGTGGGGCTTCTGTCTCCCCAGGAAATGAGGGTCTGGCTTGGTGTGAGGGGTCCTGGCCTTGGAAAAGCTCAAACCATGTGGCCAATTCGGGGTGAGCAGAGAACGGTCGCGCCAAATTACCGAATGCCTCTGCTCGTCCACTGAATGATGGATCCAGGGAACTGTGTTGGAATAAATCTTAGCAATGCTGTGGAGTTTATTCCACCGCTTCTTGCAGGGTGCCATGGGCTTCCCCTCCCCGTGATTGTGCTTGGGATGGGAGCTCAGTCAATCTTTCTCCTGTGCCACCTCCAGCAGGTCACTAAGCTGGACAGAACGAGCCTGGCCATGTTGGCTCTTCTCATTCCTCCTCCGCGCTGCTCACTGTCCATTACCCTCTCTACAGAGCTACCCGATGGGTGCTCACACTCAAGTCAGCTTGTCTGAGCCTGGAGTGGACGGACTATGGCTGCCTGCAGACAGGACGGTCACAGGGATCCTGCAGTGTCCCGAATTCTCCGGTGACAGCTGAGGATGCCCTGGCCTCTTGGCTCCGCTTTACTCTGAGCATGGGCAGGAGCCAGAAACAGCTGCTGATCCAGCCAGCAACAAGACCCAGAACTGCAGTTATGTTTATGTTATTACATTTTTTGAACAGGCAATGAATTAAAACACTGAGTAGTAACTAGAGAAATATGCTCAGTCAGAAATAGAGGCATTAGGAGACAGCTTTTGAACTTACTGCTTTTAAACTTAAACTCGGAAAACAAAATAAATAAATAAACTTAAGCTCGGGGTTTTTTTCACTTATTTTGAAGTTGCAAATCAAGGTTTCTCTACATTCGGGTCAGTAGCACTGATCCTGTTGATGTGGCACTGCTAGGAGTGGCGCAGGCCCTGACCAGACTGTCGGGTGTTGAGACCGAAGCGGAGGAGGCTCACAGACTGAAATGTCCCAGTGTCCTCGCGCCCAGACTGTCCGCTCCTGCTCCTCAGCCTGCCAACCAGCTGCCAAGCCCTTGTACGTAGCCAGGACTCCATCCCTGGGGTCCTCTCTTGTTCTCCTGGTGATGCCACAGGCTTGTGCTGCCAGCCTCTCACACAGAACCGTTTGGCTTTTCAATTCTTCCTGCCCCGAGTCCTTCCCGTGGCCCCCGCTGTCAGGGAGTGAGACCAAGGAGAAGCTGCTCCCATGGCCACTGCCCTGGGCTCAAGCGCCAGGGCTTGGTGTGTACCACCCCCCTGGATTTAAACCAGTCCCTTGTTACCATTGAGGCTCGGGTAACAACACAGGAAAGTGTGCTGTGTCTACACTCATAGGGAGCAGATTAGTTAAACTGGTACGTGCAGCCCCTGGGGGCCTGGGCAGCTTTTAAAAAGAAGAGCTCTGAGTGCAAGTGTTTCAAATGCACTAAGTGAAACCAAGAAAGAAATAAAACAAGTTACAGAGCTGTGCATGTAGTGTGATCTCACTCAAAGATACTTAAGTCTGCATAAGTGTACACACACCCGTGTGCGTGTGCTGCATCTGAATGGGAAAAGTTAGAGAAAGTAACAGTGAGGTTTGGAGGAGCCATGCAGTGAATGCCACAGATTTTAAGCTATCACTTGCTTTTACGACAGTAATCAGCCAGCAATGAAGGATGAACAGATATGAAAATAAGAGAAATGTGAGGCTTCAGTACTACAGGTCGAGAACTATACAGCTCCTGAGTTCTCCATTTTGTGGGTGCCGTTTACAGCTTCAGAGAAGTAAGGCCCCGGGTTGACAGGTGTGTTCCCTGTCTCCTCTCCGTCCCTGTCCAGCCCCATGGCCTCGGGGATGAGTCATCTTTGCGTCCTAGGACACACTGGATTAAAAGCCTCTCCTGCCTCGCTCACAGCCTCGGCTCTGCCCCGCCTCTGTGCAGCTCATCCTGCTTCACTCCCGGAGTCCTGGTCACAGGAGAGAGATTCGCTCGCCGAGAGGAAGCCAGAGAGACAGTGTTCAAATCTTACAGACTGGGAGGAGGGCTGGAGGCCCCAGCAGGTGAAAACTGAAGCAAAGCAGCAGTCGGGAAATCAAGCACCCACAGTCACTGCTTCGTGCTGGCTGCAGCTGGCCGGCTGCTGCTCTGGTTCTCTCGTGCTCCACACCGAGGTTTCAAGACCCCTTCCAGGCATTCAGCAGCTGGCCCTGCATCCTGAGCGGTCTTGCTATTCAGGGTCCACTCTTGCTACACCCTGAATACCTCTCCAAACAGGGTCAAAAGAGTCGCTAGAGTACCAGTCCCCCAGAGGAGGGACCAGCATTGCCTGCGGGCTGAGGAGCACTCAAAAGGCAGATGAAAGTTGCTTGAAAGGCTTCAAAGAGGAAGACAAGCCTAATCCCCCAAAGCTTCCTTTCAGTCCTTACTCATTCATTTCAGAAAATGCCCCAAGGCTTTTAAAAAGCCCAAGTATCACTTTACAGCTTGGAAGTCATCATGAGAGCCCTCTCCTCATCTCAGAGTATTCTCGGTTCCTTCAAGGGCTCCGTGAGGCTGGCTCCCCTTTGCAAAGAGCTGGCAATAGAGGAAGGTGGCCCTGCTGTCCGGGTGCAGGCCCGGAGCTCAAGGATAATGAGCACCTGGGGATTCCCTCCAAGCAGCAGAGCCAGGCCTTGCCCCGTGATTTCTGGGAGAGACTCACATGTCTGTCACCGCATGGAAGAACGCCCAGTCCTGCTACTAAGCAACCCAGGAGGGGAGAAGCAATCCAAATGAGGAGAAAAACAAGGCCCACTGGGTACTGTGAGGGGCCACTGTCCACTGCTCCGAAAGCAGATCTTGCACCTCCATCAGCCCCGGGAGACCAATTCTCTCTTGAATCCCTCCACTGCCCAGGGAAAAGCTCAGTGTAACCCATAGCCCGGTCAGCACCGCGAAGGTTAGAGGCTGGTGGTGTGCCCAGAACTGTGCCCCAGGCCCCACACACAGCGTGGGGCAGAGACTATTTAGGGTTAGCCCTTTTGCACAGTTGAGAGAGTGGGGTGAAGATGGGTTCCTGAAGGGTCACTGCTACTTGGCCTTTGGTCAGGGCCCACACCCAGGTCTCTCCCTGAAACCTGTGCCAAATACCCTGGGAAGCAGCCCAGGTGGACACAGGGCATGGTCATCAGCAGTGGCTCTAGTGTCCTGGCCTCGAGATCTGATGCGTCACTGCCTCTGTTCTGCTTCCCTCCTCTCTCTGCAGCTCAGCCCTCGCCTCCGGCGGGCCACGGGGCCACAGGAACCGGTGTCTCCCTTGTCCTCTGAGTTGGAAGGGAGGTGACAAGCCTCCCTCTCCGCCTCCTCCCCAGGACGCAGGCCAGCAGGGACCACGGCCCCAAGGCGATTACAGGGACCCTGCCCCCAGGCCTCTCCTTTAGAGAGGAGATAAAAATAGTGAAGAAACAACACTTCCCTCCTTCCCTGAAAGGCTGGCAACCTTCCAGGATGGACTTATGTACTTTTTGTACTTGGAGGAAAAAAAGCGATGGGATTTGGTCCAAAAACGGCGCTGCAAGCAGGAGAAATATGGAGCCGGCAGCTGGAGCGAGGCAGCCAAGTGGTACCGCCAGCTGCAGGCCCATTAATTAGCGGGCCTGGTATGCAGCGGTTCCCGTGACCCTGATTCTTGTTGAATTCGCAGAGATAATTTTCACAGAGCCTGACTTTTCTGCCTGCCGTATATTTATCCAAGAGGTACCTTGCCCGTTCCCCTCATCTCTCCGGGCAGTAAATTTATTCTAATTGCAAAGAGATAGAGTAAAAGCCTGATTGAACGCTCAGCGGCTCACAGAGATTTATTTCTGGGGCTTAAGGGGTTTTTAGAGTGTGTGGCGAGGGTAGGGATGGGGGCGCTGGGGAAAGGAGCGGGGAGAAAATGTAGACTTAATGGGTCTATAAAAGGACCTGCTGTAGACGAAGGCTCTCTCCAAAGCCACGGTTTAAGCAGCCTGACCCATACCCGGGCTGGGATGGAGGTATCGGAGGATTTTGGGGTTTCCAGGTGAAAGCGTCGTTCCCCAGGCGGTGGGGGTCGTTTCTTTCCCAGTGGGACAGAAGCTCGTGAGCCCCACGTTTCTAAGTGCAAGAGCAAACCTCAGCACCTGCCCTTGGGCCCCAGCTGCCGCCTGCCTTGCTGAGGGCCCAACTTGGGTTTTAAGCCCCGTTCTTGGAGGGCACTCAGGACAGCCAGGACTTTGGCCCCTGACTTCTAACCCTCAACCTCTTGCAGGGAGTAGACTCCTGGAGCCCAGTCGTCCCAGGCTCCTGGGGATAAAGAGGCCTCTACTCTCTCACCCCGCCTGGGACCGGGCTGAGGCTCGCTCTGCTGAACTTTTCCCCCAAAACCTTCAGGGCTTCTGATCCCAGGAGTGACATCCGTCTCCTTTGCAGCTGCTCTGTAAGTTGTGCTGAGGATGAATTTAGGACTCAACTGTTCCACGGGCTCCACTGTAAATCTAATCCCGGCTGAAATAGACACTTGCTCCGGAGGAAGAGGCCTTGCTGGGGAAGTAGGCCGGACAAGGGGCGAGTGCACCCCCTCTTCGGTCCCAAGCAAAGGGGCTGGGGTCAGGTCAGAGCCACCCTCACTTTCACTTTCTCCAGGAATTGGCAAAAGGAGATGTTGGGGAACTCGTTAAGCCTTTTGATGGTGAGGTATGCCACCTGGGAAAATGCTGCCAGAAGCTCTGGTCAGGCCGACACCGGGGAGGAAGGACCCTGTTGGGAGCTCTGGCCCCAGAGTACCTGGGCCTCCAGAGTTAGGCGCAACCACAGCTGCCCAGAAGCAGCGCCTGTGCTTAGGGTGACCACTGTCCATGCTCAGCGTGTGGCTCTGTGGACCGCACTCATTTCAGTGCAGGTTCCTGTCTGTCCCAGCTGCCAGTGGTGCCCGTGACTTCCAGCCCGGGGACACTGCCAGCCACCTGTGTGTTGGTCTCAGTGGCAGGCCTGGCTGGTGTCCCAGATGTAGGGGACCCAGGGCTTGCTGTGTTAGTGGCCACTCCCAGCCTGAGCATCTTCCTCCACCCAGGATCTCAGGAGTCGTGACCGATGGCCCTGTTCCTGGGTCAGGGCTGAGGTGTCCCTTGAAGCCTTGGCCTCCTAAGGTGTGGGCTGCACCTGGTTTTTCTTCTTTTCCTGCCTCATGCGCCCATCCCCGAGCTTCCCTCGTGAAGCTGGGGGCCCCAGTGAGCTTCCTTCGTCCATGTCCCTGTCTCCTGGCAACCTCCGGGGATTACAGTGCTGTGTGACTCCTCAGTCCCCGTGACCTTCAGGAGGAACCTGCCCTGTCACGGTCAAGGGTCCTCTGACTGCTCCTGGGGGGCGGGGGAGAGGTTAGTGCAGTCCGGACACGAGCGACGTCTCTAGCGCCCTTGGTTTCTGTCCCCTGCTCCACGCTGAGCGACAGGGAGCAAACACACGTCCTGCCCGGCTACTGGTCACATTCGCCCTGGCAGTGTGTCCTCGAAGTTGTGTGTCATCGCGACTTCATTCTGCACAAGTGTTATGGAGGCAGAGCACCCCGGGCTGGGGTCCTGAAGCAGGGTAGAGCTCACGGAGGAAGGGGGCAGAGGGCTTCTCAGGCAGAGTCAGCGAAGAGCCAGAGGAGAGTTTGGAAGACCGCCAGGCCCAGCCTGTGTCTCCCCGGGGCCTACTTTCTCCAGGGAGGCAGCAGGCGTGGAGAGGAGCCCAGAGACCCCAGGTCAGGCTTTCAGTCCTCATTCCCCACACATCTGGAGTCCAGGGAAAATGCAGCTTCAGGGCAAAGCAGAGAAGGTGCAGACCAGTTGGAAGGAAGAAAGCAGGGCACAAATGAGCAGTGAGAAGTGAGTTCCCCTCAACACAGGGCTGCCAGTGGAGCTTTCGAGTGTGTTTTTCACCAGCAGCACTTCACAGGCATCCTGTGATGCTTATGCTTCTTAAAAGCTAAATTACTTTCCCCCAAAACCCCCAAAGATTGTGTTCACGCGGAAGAGGAGGAAGCTGGGAGCTGGGGCCGGGAGGTAGGCTGTGTATTGTATGCTGCACCCTGCACCCCGAGCCACCAGAAAGGATGGCAGGACACTGGGATGTCCGGGGCACTGGCTTTAGGCCATGTGCCACGCCTTCCTCTCCACCTGACTCAAACTCAGCCTTTGGTGAGAAGGAACCCTGGCTCCTGGGACACCGCAGCCCCCTCCACCGCACTAAGGCATGGAGTCCACAGGGGCGGGGGGGTCACTGGGTCCCCTTGGGTTCACCCCAGGGCCACCCACCCCAACAGCCTCTGTCTCTGCACCACAGTGTCTCTGTATTTGTGGCTGCCACAAGTGCAGGGCTCCTGAGGACACCGGTGTGGACCTGGGCCTTTGTGAGCATGGAGCACACCACGAAGTGCAGCTCTGCATCTGCACATGTGCCGGCCTAGACTGCACAGCACGTCCTGAGGGAGGCAGGGCTCAGTAGTTTTATGAAAAGCTCTCAGGTGTGAGAGAAATGTCAGTTCAACCGTCTGTGACTCAGCCAAAGTCTGACTCTGGAGTCCCCTGAGGCCTGCGAGGTCAGCCAGCCGCCTGCCTCTCCTCCAGTCCACGGGCTGGGGCAACATCAAGGCCTGCCCTCATCCTCATCTTTGGTCTGTACAGCATATTTGTCGAACACTCACTCCGTGCCAGGCCTCTCCAGGAGCAGACTGGCAGCAACGCACAGAAGGAGGTGGTTACAGTTTAGATCTGGATGTTACCCCTTGGCCTCCTGTGCTCAGAGGTGGAGCCTTTGAAAGGTGGTCGGACTGCGGGGTGATATAGCTAGATGTGCTCTTAGGAGGTGGGGCCCGCTCAGAAAAGGCAGGTCACTGGGGGCATGACCTGGAACTGCTTTTCTCCCTTCCTACTTCCTCTCTTCTCTCTCTCTCTGCTACCCGTCTGCTTTGAGGTGAGCAGCTGCCTCCACCAGACCCTTCCACTTGCTCTTTCTGGCTGGAGTCTGACCAAGTAAGGATTGAATCTACTGAGCCAAAGCAAACCTCTCCCCCTCTAAGCTGGGGTGTTGGGTATTGTTTCTCAGTGATGCAAAGGCAACTATAACCGAGCTAACTCTCCATTCCAGGTTGAGCAGGACCTCAGGAAGGAGCCTCCACCAAGGGTGGGGCCAGGCCTCCCCGGAGCATAGAGCCTTCCCTGCCCAGCCAGGCTCCAACAAGGAGCAGGAAAGAATCTGCTAGAATGTTCACACTCTTCCCTGTGGGGGCATCTCATAAACTCATCATTTCCCAGAGGCAGCTGCCCCAGAGCGTCCTCTCTACATCAGCCCCCAAGGACGCTCCAAGTACAAACCCCATTAAAAAATAAGATAATATCAATGTTGCACTGTAGACTGCGGAACCATGTGGGGTACACTGTAGACTTCCAGCAGGCTAACAGGCCTCAGACACACAGGGATGCGGGGAGAGTGTCCTTCACTGTGACAGACGAGACTCAGTTCCGGAAGTTTTGTACCCCTCTTTTTTAGGAGGCAGTCGTGTCATTTTCACATCCCAATCTCACAAGTTTAAACAGCCTCTGACTCTGCAATACCTCCACTTGGGTAGCCTCATCTGTGGCAGTCAAAACCGCTCCTGCCAGGCCGGGCGGTGATTTCTAGCTGCCCTCCCCTGCTCACTGTTTGCATACATGCTGGGCTCTCCCACCACACACGGTCATGGAGTCTCAGAATCCTCTCCCCAGGCCACTGCTTTTCCTGATACCTCTCCTTTGCATGGAATCACCTCTCCACTAAATGTGCTCTGAGTCTTTCCTTTTCCCTGTCCCACGTCTGCATAACTCAACGCTTGGACAGAGCTCCTCTCCACAGCCCCTCCATTGCTCCCTCCTTCCCACTGCCATCACCAGCCCTTCGGTTTGGGCCCTGTTCAGCATGGACCTGGGTCCTTACTGTAGCCTCCATCTTGGGTCCCTCACCGTGGAGTCTGCTGTCTCCTTCTGTGGTTGGATCCATCTCTCTGGGTGCGTTTTCAGTCTTGTCACTGATCTTAAGTTCCCTGAAGACATAGGCTGTGTTTCATTCATTTTTGTATCTCTAAGTCTAATGCAGCGCCTGGTACATGGCAGATACTTAGTAAGCCTGGATTGAATTGGTTACTTCTCTGCTGAAATGTTTCAGTGGCTTCCTACTCTCTATGGGGTGAAGCTCTGCCCTGCCATCTGCCATCTGAGTCCTGCACGTTGTTCCCACTTAACTCCCTGCTCTTATTTGCCCTTGGTACCAATGTCCCAAAAATTTAAATCTGGACTGTTATGCAAACATTTAAAATTATAGTTGTGGTCATTCATTGTATTATTTTTTACATTTCATATGTTTGAGATTTCCATGTGAAACTTTTAAAATGTACAGTTACCAGTCACACCTAATATAAAAGTGTTAATAGGAGGATAGATTGATTGTCAGTGGTATTCACTGATCTTCGTGGTTCTCCTCTTTCTGAGCATAGTCCTCAACCCTCTTGGAGCTAGGTGTGGCCTGCGATGTGCTCTGGTCAGTCCAAAGTGAGCTGTAGTGGATGTGTGCTGCTTGGAGCTGAAAATCTCTACCAGCCAGCCTATGACTGGCACCTGTTCTTTCCTGACAGGTGCTCGAGTCCATAGGAAAAGCCCTGAGCTTGGGAGTTACTTGTTGCTACCTCCTCACTGATACAGCAGCCAATATGGACAACTGGGTCACCTTTCTAAAGCATGAAAATGGGAAAATTTTTAAAATGCACAACTGTACTTGCTAGTAGTGAGCACATTACTTAAGGATGGCTCTTCTGCCAGAGTGAGCTGAGAGCCAACAGTGCTAATAAAATAGGAAAGTGGGATCCTGCTGGAAACCAGTGGCATCTCAGCTGGGCACAAATACCTGGGACATCAAGAAAGCAGGAAAGCCAAGATTTGAAGATTCTGGAAGGGTGTGGGGTTGCAGGTTGATCTATTCGCTGCCTCCCAAAGAAGTGGATATGCAACCCCAGGCAGGAGAGCCATTGACATTCACGGAGCTTGAGTCCAAATCAAAGGTCAGCAAGCCTTGGCAGCGATGAACACCCAGCTTATGACTCAAGAAGCAGTTTTTGCTGCATTTTTTTAAATTTACAAAAATGTATAGAGCAATTGCATGCTAGGTATCATCACAAAGATTTCTCCAGTTTTGACATATTTAGTTCTCATAAAAACTCTATGACGTGAGTACTATTGCCGTCCCATGTTACACGTGAAAAGGCTGAGGCCCAGACAGGTGAAGTAACTTGTCCTCCATCAACTTCTGTCCCATGGCGGCGCTACAGTTCAGGCAGTTTAGGTCAAGAGTTTATCACTGTACCTTGCTGCCTTTCTAGTAGAGAATTGCAAAAACATTTACGAAATAAAGAGCAGACTCCTGAAGAGAAGCCAGAATAAAAGACCCTGGGGTGATCAGATGGATCTAGAGAAAGGAAGAAAGGGAGGGAGGGAGGGAAGGAGGGGGA